>RJWT010040982.1:0-12422 GCA_004365215.1 Cuniculus paca
CAGGGCAAAGGCTACCATTATGTTTTGCTAGTGTTATGGTTTGTGTCTGGGTGGCCCTGCAAGCCACATGCAGTCTTGGAAGTGGCTGAATCTTGTGTTTGAAATCGGTTCATTGTCTAGTGCTGGGATTGGCAATATGAGTGCTGCACCCACCCAGGGGTGGAGCCGGCACGCAATGTAAGGGAGGGAAGAAGGCGGGCTTTCCCCTTTTTGCCTTGTTCACTTTTGTGGCTTGTGGACTCCATGAGCAGTAGCCCCTCAGCCACACAACCCTGCCTTGGAGCCTGCTGAGTAAGACTGAAAGCTCCAAAACTGTAAGAAATAAACCTTTCCTTCCTTCATTTTGGGCTTCAGTATTTTGTCTCAACAATGCGAGAAAAGCAACCAAGACAGCTAGAAAGAAACATGAAGTTTTTATTCTACTGGTTGATAGAACTTTTGTTAAAATGCATTTATTCATGGAGTGACTCAATTGGTCTCTTCAAGTTATATGATTATAGATCGATCATGCCAAAACAGATACTTCCTTCATTAATAACTTCCAAGTCATCACGTTAGGTTCTCTCTTCTCAGGAACTGACTTTTGTGAGTGTCCAAAAACATGACCCACAGAAAATGTCCTTCAATCTATATGCTGTTGGTACTGTCCCTTAAAACCCTGCATGCTTCTCTCTCTCTCTCTCTCTCTCTCTCCATATATATGTATATATATATATAATCTGTGACAACAATAAATTTTTGGTTCTTTAATTCTTCTGTGTTATGTTTCCCTAAGGCCAGCACTAAAAAAGGTATTGCCTCTGCTATTAGTTGCATGTCATGGACATAGAATCAGTGTAAATTGCGTTAGAGTGCATTGGTGAGGAGCAGATATTTTAGAAATAAAAAATCATTGTTCTCAGAATTTCTAAATCATTTCTTTATTTTTATCTGGCTCCTTTATTCTTCAAAAGATTCCAGGTTGCCATTATTCCCTCCTCTCTCTGTTTAATGACCCTAGCTAGTAGAAAAACATCTCTGATCCATCATTCCTTAAATTTGCCTCCTATGTTCTGAATATTCATGTGAGGATGTGTGTCTGGCCCTATACCTGCCTTAAACAGGTGACATGCACCAATAGTGTAGATTTATTGTATAATCAGATGACTTGTCTAATTGTTCATACTCAAATCTCATGCTTGTCCTATAGCCTTCATGCTTTAAATTGCTATTCGAGAAATGTCACAAGAAAAGTCAACGCATGAGACTTTATGGTGCCATCTTCTCAATTTTCCAGCAGTGGAAGTTTTTGTTATATTGTAAGACATTGAAAATGTTTTTTCTTATGAGTTTCTTTGACAGATTTCCAAAAACCATGTTGGAATCAGTGAAAAAACTAAAGACTCAATCTTAAAATATGAAGACATCAATTTACTGACATTTGTAAGCTATTTGGCCTCCACATTTAACCTTCTTATCATATTGGGATGTAAAATTCCAGTGTTGATTATGCTGATTTTAAAAATGAGGGAAGTGGAAACAGGAAGATGTTTATTTTATCCAGAATTTTCATGATAACTAGAAAGAAGTCTTCTCGCGTGTATCTGTTCACCCATGCACTTTACACATTTCCCTGCAAGCACTGGTGGCACACACATGGCCTAAGGAATGGCTTTCCTTAGGGGAGTCAGGAATGACTGCATAGAAATACTTTATTCTTCATCTTCATTTGAAACATCAGTGAGAGCTGACCAGCAAGGGGAACTCAAGAGTAATGGAGGCTCTAATCTAAAGCAGTCTTACAGATGAGTTCAGGAACATATAAACGAATAATTCACTTTTATATCATACTAATTGAGATTGTGTTTTCTGGTATTGAAAGATTAAAAAGTCCTAAGTAAAAATAACGTCAAGCAGAAAAATCTTGAAACTTTTTTCTTCCACACAGGGAAATTAAACTAATTCTCATTATATGGGGGAAGCATGACAATGGTAATAAATGACCAGGACCTCAGAGAAAATACAATCTTTCCATGATAGCTGAATACGTAAATTAGTTTTGAGGAAATAATTTTAACTACATTATAAAACTATTTTAGAGATAATTCCATTTTCTATATATCAAAGAATACTTGGATTCATAAAATATGTTTTAATTTGGAGTCACAAGACATCAAGCAGTTATATTTCTCAAAATGACACCCTTATATGAGTTCAATTTGCAAAACATAAAGCCTTCAAATGAATTTATGTAAAGTACATTTGCATGGTGATAGTCAATAATATTGAATAGGAGCCACTTTTAACCTTAAACTATTGCATTACGTTTAAATCTCATTTAAAGGAAATGAACCAAGAGAGAAAAATTAAATTTATTGTAAGTATAGAATCTTGAGGCAGAGAATGGGAGGTGGGAAGAAATACAAAGTAAACAGCTGGTTTAATTAGGAGTAAGCTGACTTTCGTATACAACTTGAAAATTAACATATTTTTTATAATTTTCTAAAACCATTAGAAAAATTCGCCTCCAGCCTCATGGAAACAGCAAGGCTTCTTATTTCTGAACCTCTTCAAAGGTGGCTAATCATGTCCAGCCCAACTACTAATTCCTCCCAGTTGAACTGTCCCACAAAGGAGGAATTCATATTTCTAAAATCTTTTCCTCACCCACTCTTCTTTCTCTCTGATCGTAATTGATTAGACTGAAGCATGGAACCTTCACAAAGTTATATTGTTTGTATTTTTCCTTCTAAAACCTTGGAATTTTGATAATGACAGTTCCAATTAGCCAGATAGTATTTGATTTCCAAGTTAAATTGAGTCTAGTCTGGTATCAGTCACATGCAAAACAACACCATTATTCACTTTTTGACGAATTATGTTTGCTTTTGCTGACTGAATTATTTTCTGTGCCTTGCAACCAGGAAACCTATATACAAGACTTTCAAAAAATGCACATCTTTTCTTTCATGTGGACTTTCATGTAAGAATGAATTGGTGACCTTTAAACTGTAGAAAGTTATTTCAGTTTATATCTAATTGCTAAAGTACAACTCACTAGAAATCAGATATGATTTGATATACAGATGAATGTGAGGTTTGAGCATGGCTGAGATATCAAGTATTTTAATTAGAGAAACAATTATTATTCTTTTAGGTATCCTAAAAGGTATTCTAAGAGGAAAAATATCTGAAATGTTTTTTAGGACCCACTAATGAAATAAATTGTCCAAATATTTTTGTTTAAAAATTAAAGCTTTCTGAGGTCAGACAATAATTCCATATTCTTAAGTGAATGAGATCTTTCTGACATTGAAATGTAGTTACTTACAATATTTAAAAATAGATTTTCAAATCTCTGAAAGCTTCCTTCCCCATTTCTCAGGGGTCTCCCTCATCTACACAACATCCAGGAGTTTAAGTGTAAAGGTCTTCCCCTGCTTTGTTTCATTTTAATTTCTTGTCACTAAGTGCCAGTCAGGTCCCAATTTGCCTTTTCCTATGCTTTCTTCTGTCCTGTCCTTGCATGCAAATGACTAAAAATTTAATGCCTACTGTATTACAGTGTATTTTTTGACATAACAGTAAAGAAGTAGTTGGTACTACTATTTAGCAGTCATATAAATAAAGAAATATAGTCAATCTGATTGTATGAAATTGAAGTTAAATTATTTGGGGCACACTGGAAGGATACATAATTGAAAAAAGAACACAAAAGGACTTCTGTAGAAGAAGAGGAATGCTTTCTTGTATCTAAAACTGCTGAAGGCAGAGAGATGGCCAAGAGAAGGGGATTTATTAGAAAGATTCAGAAGCAAAAGGGAACACAGGTAAAACAACGATTTGAAACTACGGTGTGTGGGTGGGAGGGTTGTGGGAAGAACATAGTATTGGTTAACAAGGGAGTAAGATATATCAAAGGTGAGGTTTACATCTAAGACAGACTCAGCACCTAGATGATTTTGCAGGCTTTTCTGAGGAGATTCAGTCACTCTTGGCGGGTAAAGGAAGTATACTGAAATATCAAACAAGAAGGTGACTATGGGCTTAACACAGTAGAATTATTCTTGGAAGGAAAACCATGACTCCTCTGTAGATGCAATGTGGGCATCAGCAGCTCTGCAAAGGAAAACTGCCTGTGGGTGGAGGTGCCAGTGAGGAAATTCGATGTGAGGACCTTCTTACCAAGCTCAACATGATAAGATCATGTTGGTAAGACCATGTTGAGCTGTTGCAGAGAGCTCTCGAACTAGGCTGTTTGGTCTGGACCAATATCAGCTGCTTCTTTTTTCCTTGACAGATCACAAAATACACAGCCTCTCCACTGTGTTCCATTAACTGTTTAATGCAGGCAGGAGAATAGTTTTATGCACAATTTTAAATAGGTACACAATATTAAGGAACAATTTGGAATTTTTTTCTGAAAATCTAAAATTAAATTGACTTCCTTTTTAGTGAATAGTTATGAAATATTTAAACTGATAACTCTACAAAAGTATCCAAAAATATGGTAGAGAGAATAAATTGTGATTATAGGTTGTCAGTCATCTATCATAATTATGCCATTATATCATAATGATAGTAATAATCAGTCATTATGTAGAGAAAAATAAAATTTAGTATATTATCTACATTACCTATAATAGTAAATTGGGGAAAGATTGATATCTTTTGTTTTAGTAACTATTACACATGAGAAAAAATTGTTTCTCATTTAATTCAGTTACCTAAGGTGAGTTTAACCAACTCCACATATTTTTAAATGCTGAGATCAGTGGTGCAAGCCTGTAATTCCAAGAACTCAGGAAGCTGAGACAGGAGGATCATGAATATAAAGCCAACCTGACCAACTTATTGAGATGCTGTCTCAAAATGCAAAATTCATTTTAAGGAAGGGCTGACAATGCATCTCAGTGTTAGAGTGCTTTCTTAGCACAGGTGTAATCCCAGTACCACAGCAAAGATCATTATTGAAGGAGACATTATCCATAATATTCAGAACCCTTGTCATCAGATTCCAAGTAGTGCATCTATTCCTCCTGGGCCTTAGAGAGAAGTTTGTCTTCACAAGAGAATAAGTAGTTTTGAACTGGAATGAATGGTTATAAAACACATCAGGCTTATGCACATGATCTAGTTCCTAGTTTAAATTCATACCCAGTAGACAATCATGTTGGCCTACATTTTTGCTCCTCATATCTTATTTCTGTTCTCATCCTCTTTCAGCATCTTATCTCTGTTTCTAAGCTTTCTACTTTTAAAAGATATTCCTGTTATATCTGAGCCTTTTATTGTGATTCAGTTCAAATCCACTTGGAAAGTAAATGGGACATAAAATACACAATTCTAAACAAATGTAAGTTTCACAATACCTTTCACAGAATTTTGAAGACCATAGCACTTCCACAGGTCTTTACAAATACTGTTTGTATGCAATAAAATTCAGTGTTTAAAAAATTCATACACTATTACTATTATTCATACACTATTATGCATATTACCACTGCATTTTACTGAAGTAAAACTAAATGGAGCAGGCATCATTTAAACATGCTCGCCAAATTTAACTCTCCTTAGTAAATACAAGCCTACCTCAAAATTGACAGTTAAGACATACACATATTGGGTTTGCTTTTGTGTTTCAAAATAAAGTTTTATTTGCAGCACATGAAAACACAAACGTAGAATTTTGTTGATTCTTGGCTGTGTTCTGTAGAGCTGAGCCAGAGTTCATTAATTCAATTTATATCTGTTTTACAGGGTAGTTTCATTACTTATTTATATATATAGGAAAGAAATATACATGTATAAATATAAAGAAACATATAAACATGAATATAAGGAGTGTATAATTATATATACACATGTATGGATGAGATGCTATTAAATAGTGTGTTTATTAGCTGAATGAGTTTCATTCTGTGCTTTCTTAGGGAATTTTCCTCACAACTTTCCAAACTACTAATTATAGTAAGAGCTATCATTTGCTCAGGCATTACTGTGTGCTTGGAACTGTGTTTAACTTTTTGCTTTGTCACATATCATATGTTCTTTTCACCAAAATTTTAAAAAAATGAGACTGTTACTTTTGTGGAGAAATAAATGAAAGTTCGAAATGACTTCTACACATCTGTATGATGACACAGTCACTATGAGTGACAACAGGGATCCATTTTGTAACTCATTCTGGGTCTAGCTGTGGGTGTAGACTGGCAAATACTGTAGTTTTTGTAAAGAGTGAATACCAATTTAATTCCTCTGCTTTTATTAAATCCTAAAAAATTAATTCATTAGAAATGTATATGAAAGTCAAATGTCATTAATCAACCAAGTTATTTCAAGGCATATTGGGAGACAAAGTCATAGATTATTTATTTGTACTGAAAATTATTTATGAATAGTAAAATACAGATATATTTATTTTTTGACTGAAATTGCAAAGTTTACTTTTGAATTTATGATCCAATTATCCATTTGATAATTTCCTCTTTAATTTTTTTGTTAGTTCCTAAGGACCTTTTGATAGTGTTTAGCTTTGTATGCACTTTCCTACCACTTTGAAGATAGAAATGATAAAAATAAATCCTAAATGAATCAAATCAGTTGACTGCAAAGGTTGTTTTTCTGATACCTGGAGAAACCTGAGGGAATTAACTTCTGTGTGAGAAATAAAGTGATCTCCTCTTTCTAGATGACAGTTTCTATAGCAATCACCATCTTACCATTCCTCCATGCCAGATTGTCTTCTAGGGTCTGAAATATTTGTGAACTTTACCTCCACAAAGGTCTAGTAAGACGGAACAAACAGCAACTTTCTACTTGTTATGTGGTTACGGAACTCCATTTGATTTGCTGGGTACATTCAGGTAAAATGATGGCACATGGCTATTGTAGTAGGAAGTCCTTGCCTCAGATATTTTTGTCTGCATGCATACAATAACAGAAATGAAGAATATTAGTGAAAATAGGCAAATTTAGAAATATGAGTTCCCAATTTGGGAAATAGCTCCATTTTCTCCTTCTTGATAGCCAAATGTTGGATCTTACAATACACAAGTTAACACGTAGAATGTGGATTCGATTGGGTCTAACTCCGTTTCGCTGTGTGAATTTGTTCATTTTAGCCTCTTTATACTTATCTGGATAATAGTTAAGATGAAATTACTGACTGTACAAAACTGTAGGGATAATTCAATGTGTTAATACATTTAATGTATTTAACACAATGCCTGGTACACAGGAAGTCCTCAACAAATGTTAATTTTGGGAGAAGAAAAAAATACTTGGAAAATACTTCATATCTGTCAAGGAACGTGAAGATTAATTCGTGATGATTTTATTTCTGGTTATGATTTCTGTTAATAATTTCTATACAGTTTCCAGTATTATTACTTTGTACTTCTGTGCTTAGACTCAGGTTTGTTAGGGTTGGGATCTAAATTGTCCCTTCAAAGCTTCTAACCCATGTGCTTTGGGAAAGTGATTGGGTCATGAGGCACCTATCTCCATCAAGTGAATTAACCCATGGGTGAGTTAATTAGCTGAGTAGTCTGATTAGGGGGTGTGGCCTAATTGGATGAAGCAGGTCACTGTCACTGGGAGCATGGATTGGAAAGATTTATTTTATTCCTGACTCCTTCTTCTCTTTTCCTCTCATTCTGCTTCCCCACTGCCCTGAAGACAGAAGCTTTACTCCACTGTGGCCTTCTGCCTCAGTGTTCCTTCTGCCTTACCTCAGGTCTACAGTAATAGAACAAGCTGACAGTGGACTGACGTCTCTGAAATCATAAACTGAACTAAACTTTTTCCTTTTAACTTATGTCAGAGGTACACAAGGCTAGCAGGATTTTCCCTCACAGAACTACCCTCAACTATCATACCAGTTCTAAAGTTCATTTGGTATGTGAAGGCTGTGCAAAGTCTCAGTTCTTCCCATGCAGCAAGTTTTGAAATAGTGCAATCAAAATCCTATGTACTGGAAAAAGATGATAACACTCGTGAAATGTTGTGTCAAATACAAACTCCTTCTTGTGAAATATATGTGTGTCTTCCTTATGCTCAAGGGACAAGTGTCTGACCCGTCTGTGGGTGAGTCACTGACTCCTCATGCATCAGGTAAACACACAGTAGCCAGTAGCCTGTAGTCAGTCTTGTTTGGCAAAAATTGCTGTTAGCTCAGTATGGCACACACACGTAAAGCCAAGCTAGTAGTAAGTCTTTGTGTTAAACCATTTCTCTCTCATTATGTGTAGATAGAGATCACATGAAAACAGTCTTCTTTTTGCTCATGCTCATTTTCCATGTGTGAGAAAACATTTTTTGTCTCTATACTACTCATTTGCTAAGGACTCATCCCACATGAAAGCACACTGTAGAAAATAATCGGGGGAAAGAGTTTGTAACTCATCTTCTATTTCTGCCTAGACTCCATCCCACTCCAACAAACAATTTATATGTAAATATACAGAGCTAAGGCAGATCTAACTTGCCTAAATTAAATGACAGTCAGTCTCTGGGGATCAGCAAACATTCTCCAGGACACCAAAGATTACGTTTCTTCTCCTTTACTGCCTGACAAGACAAAGGGTTGTTTAGGTAATAGACATGTAGTCTCAGTCCACCCATTTACATACATAAAAACTAAATCTGACTGGTGAGCTTGTGTGTGATTACTGTATGTACGAATATTTTTTTTTTCTTTTCTTTTTCTGTTTTTGGGAACATTTAATAAAATGCTCTCTTCTATTGGACAAGTGAGTTTGCATTAACTTAGTGCCAAAAGTGCCAAAGACATTAACGATTCTTATATTTTTGTCATCTCTACATGTACTAGAGGGATAATTACAAGATTGGAAATGACTCATATTTATCTGGGGGCGAACTGTGTTCGAATACATTTCAGGGTGAGGAAGAGAAACATGCTTTTGCCATTTTCTTATTTTTGAGTCTGTACTTAATATTCTTATATATTAATACAAGGTAAGCACATGCAATTTATTCTTGAATTTCCATAAAATACTTGTATGACTTTTTATATGCTTTGTTTAAAGAAGTGAATTGAAGGTCTACAGTGAAATTATGCATATTACCTGCCTTGAAGGTTAGGGTCTCTGATGGTGAGAAATGTTATATATCCTTTTTCACTTATCTGACCAAGGAATTCCGCCCCCCATCCTCAGAGAGGGAGGTATATCCAAAGAGTAACATTGACTTTTTAAAAAAAATCTCTCAACGACTCTTTTCAAGAAATGCCTGCAATCCAAATAATTATTCATCATTTTAATATTTTGAGTTTGGATGAAGAAATCATTGAAAAAGCAATTCTCCATTCAGCTGGGATAAGGTGAAAAATGTTAGGACATTTTATCAACCCTATTTTGCTTTCTGAAAGACTGTAGACAGAAATGCACCCCGAAGAAGAAAATGTTACTAAAAGCTATTTCAAAGGGAAACATATGTAATGGTTTCATCCTATATTGCTTGAGAAATCATTAAAATAAGTCAATGCTAACCACATTAACTAGTAATAATCACAAATTTTAGCTAATAAATTATTAATGTAATGTATACCATTTGTCAGCAGAAAACACTATCCAATCTTTTCATTCTCTTCATTACCACACTGTGAATAGTCTGATTACCTGTCAGTTACATACATAATTCTTGTTACAGTTTGTTTATTGCTTTTCAGCAACCCAGTAATCCTAGTGGATGAAAATATTATTCATTTGTCACAGTGACACGTGCTATGAAGTGAAAATATGAACAGCTGCAAAATCCCCTAAACTGATATAACATATATCTTTTTTATAGATTCCACATTCTAAAAATTTTCCTATTTAATAACTAAAATTCACTGTAGGATTAGACTTGGGTTTCATAGTCATTTGCTGCAAAGTGAGTAAAAATTCAGAAAAATAATAGCAAAGTCTTTGAGCATCACATTTCAAATTAGACATTTTAACAGATTCCTTCTGAGGAACTTAAACCTCCAACACATTCTTAGATCAGCACTACTGCATTTGTGGCTTTTAGAGTTCTTAGTTATTTGCTGTTTGGCTCAACAGAGGCAGCCTTTTCAGGTTCTTCTGGGCTTGCTTCTTTGGTGGTGAATTATGTTGCTTTATCCTTAGAGTATTTCTGCATTTCTACATTCTTTGTTGAGCCACGGATTGTTAATAGAGAATCAGCCAAAGGGATAAAGTATAAACATTTGAAATCCTCTTAAAAACAGGAACTTTTGTGGGTCAGGGTTGAGGTGGGAGAATCTTATTTTTGTTTGTTTTGAGAAAGTTAGAGTTAAAAAATGCCATTTATATTAAATCATTTGTAGCTCTATAGGTAATGAATAACTATCTCATACAAATGCCTATTAAACAATTATGCTTGAGGGAACTCCAAAAAATATCAACTTTCTAACGATAATTTAGAATTCTATTGGTAGCAAGGCATAGGCTGATAGTAATAAAAATCATCTAAAATTGATCTGTAATACTTATTGCGTTTGAGTTTTTTTTAAAAACTGGTGATGGGAAATGGTAGGAAATGCTCAATTTCTAAAGCTTGTATAAATAAAATAGTACCAGCAAAATGAATACTCATTAAATACCAAATCATTAGAAAATTTACATACTTAGAAAATTTGCATTTCATTTTGTGAAACTTTCCCAAGTGACTATAAAATGAAATCATTCATGTGATACCTGCATGTATTTATTTATCTTACATGATGGGTGACAAAAATAATCACTGAACGTTTTAAAAAGTTAAAGTATAAGTCTTACTGCTTATTGTCCTTTGAGAAATCCACAGTTCCAGCAACAGTGTGCTGCAATTCCCATATGGAAAGAATTTGCCTTAGGGACCCTGAGCTCCCTAAACCATTCCACAATTTCCTAATACCCAGGCTGCCTCATGCATGTATTCTACTTGCATGGACCCTGTAGGCAATGGTGTTTGAAATTCTTACTAACTACAATAAATAAAGTCTTTTGGACACAGTCCAAAATTCATTTTTCTTATAGAATTCTCTTTTATTGCAAAGATATGATAAATTTATAGAACATGATTAACTATCCATGTTCTAACATGATTGCAAAAAAATTGTTGCATCAGAGTTCTAGAATGTCAGGATAAAACTGACTAAGCTGTATTAAGTGCTATCATTGAAAGTTATTCCAAATGACAATGAAATTTATTTTTAGAATGTAATAGGCAAAAGGACACCTTTAGTTAATTTTGAGGCATAACTCAAGGTGGTGTCTTGATAATGCTAAAAGAAAATTATCAAAAAGTACAAATTTATGCAGACACTCTTACTTATATTTATTGGTGAGAAGGTCCAAATCCATTTCACTTGATACTATACATATCAGCAACAAGTTGTTGATAAAAAATGATATTTATTCATAAACCAAGAATTGTCTAAATGTATAAAATAGGATATTTTGCATACAATTCTTCTATGTTTCTCAAATAAATATTAATCCAACCAATAATCCACAAGCTATAATGGAACAGTCTCAAAACAATGAAAAAGATAGACTATATGATTTATTACTGACAAAATCTATTCATTTTAAAATGATTTTGACTGATTTGCCTGTATAGCTTATTTCCTTTAAAGTTATGTTTTCTTAAATTGTAATGTCAGTTTAATGTACTCTATTTAAGGTTGATATCTGGAGTTTCAGTAGCAAAAAGCTAATCCATATCTGTTCTTATCTTCCAATGGCTAAAAATTTTGTGGGGGAGAGGGGATACATTTTACCTAAATGGGGACACAAAGATAAATGAACTAAAAACAAACTTGGTGTTGTTACAAATAATCAAAATGTGCCCAAAAGACATGCAATATAATTATTATATTTTAGTCACATACCCAATAAGTTAATAAAAGCAGAAGAGGTCTCTTTAATGTGCATGTTAGCTTGTACCATGGAAATGTGAATCTTTAGCTATCTCTTAGCCCATTGTACATGCTAACAGGATTAGCTAGTATTAGTCCTGCATCCACAAGGCGTGTGATATGCAGTGTGACCTGTAAATCTCTCCTGGGACTCAGAAGGGCTAGGTTGAACCATGCACGATTTCAAAGCAATTCTCAGCACAATTATCTGCTTGACCTGCAAGATGAACAAGCATATCATTTAATTAATTGCCAAGCTCTTGTGAACAGTGCTGTTCATTTTTCTAGTAATTGCACAATGATATGCTCTTGCTGAGCCCTACAGGAATGATCAAAATTGCATATTAACTGGTCTGATGGCCACTTTCCACTTTGCCATCAAACACGACTTTCAATCTTGACACGAACGATTCTCTTTTGGGAGTACTATAAAAGCATCCAAAAGAGTGCTAGCAGCAGCTATTTCCTCAGAGCAGTGATACGTATTTTTGATTTCCTAAGATAATGCAAAAATATTTCTTTCTCTACCTATTTA
>RJWT010040983.1:0-12363 GCA_004365215.1 Cuniculus paca
AAATCAAAGTAAAAACCAAAACTGAAACCAAAAATCCATAAATCAAACCATCGCAAGTCCGTAGGGATCATCTGTACGTGAAAGAGATGGAAATAGATTTGTCAAAGTGAGGGGAGAAGGATGAGAAGGGTGGGTGGGGATAAGAGAACACAGTTTTTAAAAAATTAATGAGCAAATCAGCAAATCAAAAAATGTGTGGAACTCATAAACAGTTGACTTGAGTTCAATTTAATGGACACATTGCCAAAGAAGTTTCTTTAATTAGTCATATCGATTTTGATGAATTTGCTCCATGCCAAGACTGAAAAAGCTACCATCATTTCCAAATTGTTCCCAGCATGTCTCCATCATGTAATGTTTAAGTAATGATTCTGAAAGTAAAATTATGTATTAATCAGTTTAATTAAAAACGAATTTTTGAAAATATGGCATCTGAGAGAGAAAGGAAGGAAAAGCAGTCAGCCAGAATACAGTGATAGGATAGTCCATTCCAGGGTGCTAAGTCCTGTAGAACAAGTACTTGTCATCCAGGTTTGTTTTCTTCCTTATATCATATATTTTGTGCTGAAATGTAAACTCATTCACCACTATCACTTTGTCCTCTGGAGAAGACTGTCACCCTCTACATGAATACCAACGTGCCTAACTTTTGTCTCTGGTCACTTCAGCCTGCTGCCTCAGGAGCTGGCCTCCCATCCTCCACAGGCCTGCATTGACTGCTGATGTCTTGAAGGCTTTTCTGTCTCTGAATCCATTAATAAAATGCAAATTGCTTTCTGAAGGGAATTCTCAGGGGAAGCAGATTGTCCCATACTCTGGCATGTGCAGATCAGTTGGAAGGCAGCCAAAGCTGGGCAAATGCAAAGAGGAGAGGATTAGCACAGAAGAGGGGGGCTGAACAGAGCAGAGTGGGGCCACGTTTGCTCCTTCACGCTCCTGCGTGAGACCTGTCCTCTCCCAGTTAGCTTCTCTGGTATGTGAAAGCCCTGCACAAAGTACATCATCTGCGGCAGGTTGCCACTGGCTGGGTCTGAATGCTGTTGGTTTTCATTTTTCATAGATTCCCTGGGCCTCTTCTTCGGCCCCTCCATCTCCTTCGCCTGAAGGCGCAGGGTGCCCAGGCTGCTTTCTGGGACTGCAGACTGTGCTGCTTCCTACTCTGGCTGGTAGATTCCAGCTCAAGAGGTACTGCCACCCCAGCTGCTTTTTAGCCTTCTCTGCGCGTGCGTTTACTTATATCTGGCTCCTCTTCCTGGGCTTCTCTCCTTATCTCACTCTTCTGGTTTAGAGTGTGAAATATGTGATTCTGCTTCCCCCATGCTGTTGTTTGCAGTCAGCAGGGAATGTGAATTCTGTCCCCAGGCTTTCTTTGTGTGTGTGAAAAATATAACTTCGAATTAAATGTTTTCTTGTCGATTATTAAAATAATAAGTTTTATATGATGAATAACATTTTATGCTCTTTATAAAAAGGTCTAATATAGCTGAGTGCAGGCACTGCCCATAGCCCCAACTATTTGTGAGGCTGAGGCTGGAGGATCACTTGAGCCCAAGTCCCAGGCCAGCCTGGACAATATAATGAGACCCTATCTCAAACCAGAAAAGCATAAGAAACGTGTTTGTGTCTTTCAGAATTCATTGGCCATGGGAGGAATATTTAGAGCCCAGGATTCAGCAAATACTACACCTCAAGGCTTTCCTTCCCCCCACAGCAAGTTGTTAAACATTTACCAGCCCATCCTGGCTTTGAGGGCTGCAGGAGTAGCTTGAAGGAGTATGGAAAGATAAGACACAAACTGTGAAAAGAGCCTCTCCTTCAGGCAGGATATGCCACAGACTCAAAAGTCATCACTGAATGACTTTGACTGAGAAAAGAGGTTTGCTATGGTGAGCTTGGCCGATAAGCCATGCCAGCTAAACACTATGTACGCAGCCTGAGGCAAAACAGCAAAGCCCCATTCTGAGACAGTTCATTTGAGGAGGAGTTAGGTGAAATAGGAAAGCACATTTAAAAAATCACTGTTGTGCTAATTAGAGTAGTGGTATTTGGAAAATTTGACAATACATAGTTCTTTCTTTTATTAATGCAATTTACAATTGACTTCTTATTTTAACAAATGTATAACTTACATTTTTATTTTAAGATGTGACCTCAAGATTGTAAAGTCACTGCCAAAACCTTTTAGTCTTCAATCTCTATCTACCTGCAAGAGCTTGTCTTACCAGATGTGTCACAAGGCTGAAAACTTTTGAGGTTGTGCACACAGATAGTGAGAAGGGGTTTCCTGCTTGTGCCCATCAAAGGTGGGCCTGTTCCCTTAGGTCTCTGACTGATGGTCCAGGGGTTCCTTGTGTGGGGCAGATCTATGTTCCTGTGTTCTACCTGGGAGATTTGGGTTACTAAAGGCAGCAGCAGCCAAGGATGGCTTGAGCACATCCTGCTTTGTGTGAAAAGGTAAGCGGGACCACTGTGATGAACATGGATGTGGATAGGTGCACAGTGATTTTTCCAGCTTAATATACTTTTCCTTGTGTTTAGTGAACTGTGGTAGTATGAGAATGACACATGTTATGATGTGTGTAGGTGGCCCCCCCAAGCCTCACGTAGTCTTAGAAGCAGCTGAGTCTAGCGTTTGTGATTGGTTCATGGTCTAGCACTGGAATTGGCGGTGTGAGTGCTGCACCTGCCCAGGGGTGGAACCGACAAACAATGTAAGGTCGGGAAGGAGGCGGGTTTTTCTTTTTCTTGTGTGGTTCACTGTTGCTACTTGGAGCCACCATGAACGGCTCCTCCTCAGCCACGCCACCCTGCCTTGGAACCAGCTAAGTATGGCCTGAAACCCCCAAAACTGTAAGAAATAAACCTCTCCTTCCTTCACTTTGGGCATCAGGTATTTTGTTTCAACAATGAGAAAAAAGTAACCAAGACAGTACATGAAAGAAAGAGTTAAAGAGGCTCTTACTAAGTAATTTTCTTACTAGGGCTTTTTGATAACTCATAAAATTTACTTCTAATGTTTTGCTACTCCATTTTTTTTTTCTTTTAGGTACCAAGGATTGAACTCATGACCTCACGCCGGCTAAGCAGGTGCTTATACTGCTGAGCTAAATCCCAGGCCAGCGCCACTCTGTCTTATAGAACCATCAGCATTGGAGCTGGAAGTCACTCCCCCACCCCCACCCCAGCTACTGATCAGACAACCTGTGAAGCCAGGACTTGCCCAGGGCCACAGCTACTTGGTGACTGTGGAAGGACAGAGGCTACAACTCCAGACTTGAAGTTCAAGAGGCCCTTTACTCCCTTGACCCTACATAAATTTCACACATGCCACACACAAATTGGTTATCTGTAATCAAAAAATCCAAAGTTTGAAATGCTTCAAAATCTCAAACTTTTGGACCACCGACATGCCACTACAAGTGGAAAATGCCTCACCTTGAAACTTTATTTCATACACAAAATTATTAAAATGTTGTATAAAATTACCTTCAGGCTATGTGTAGAAGGTATATACAAAGCATAAGTAAATCTTGTGTTTAGTCTTGTGTCCTATTCTCAGAATAGCTCAGTGTATACATCCAAATATTCTAAAATCCAAAAAAAAATTAGGAATCTGAAATGTTTTTGCTCCCAAGAATTTCAGATCCAGGATACTCAACTTGCATATGAAATGAGTGCTTAGTTATTTAAAAATGACTTTGAGGAGAGAGAACTGGCACTAAAGATGATTTCAAAGCCTATTTATTATTTATGTAGAAATTGACATATTTTGCAAAAATATAGGGTATTGGATTTTCTACGTAGTGAAAAAGGCTAGATTAACTTTTAGTGTGTATGTGCTTGGTGTCCAACAGGCATTCTGGATGATCAACAGGTGGCAGTGTTGACCTGCTTTACACCATCTTTCGTCTGCTCGGGAGAAGAGTGTTGAGGCTGCCTCAATTAAATTGCGATCGCAGACTTTTTTGAAACTACCAGGCTGAGCGATGAGCTAGTGCCAGTGCAGGCAGTGCACTTGGCTCACTGCTCCTGCCCAGCACCTTACAGAAAGTCTCACCTGGTACTGTCAAGTTCCCTCCCCCAGAAGAAACTGCCTTCATCTTCCTGAGGGGAAAGGTTTGAGAACACAGAAAAGCAATGCTGACCAGGCTGGGCTTAACTAGATTGTTCCTTCAAGTTTAATTTACAGAATGTTTTGAAATATTTATTCTCTACTTGCTTTTCATTTGCAGGCACAGAGTGGCTTGTTCGCAGTAGGAGGTGAGGTGTGGGAAGGCGCTTCCAGGGGCAACCACTCCTCTGGTGTGGGCCACTGTCCGTGAAGAGGATGGAGCCAGTCGTGCCATGGACTAAGGGGACTGGTCCAGGTCAGGCATGGGTGCAGGAAGGAAGGAAAGTGACTCTGAGGCACACTTGACCATGTCCATGTCACAGCTGACCTGAGACCATGTCAAGGTCTCAGGGCAGAGGCCCTGGAACTGCGTGTTTAACAAGGTGCCTTTCTTAGCCAAAGCCCTGAGGTCTCACCTTGTGTTTGAGTGAGCCAAGTGGAAGAGCCCTGGACCAGCAGTACCCTTTCATGGCCAGGACCTCAGGGTCTCAGGTTCCTTTGCCCACAGTCTCTCAGGGAAGTCCCCATTTTCTGTCTCAAGAGGCTCTTAGCCTCTATGCAGCAGATGCATCTGTAGAAGAGGTCAGGTTCCAGGGGCTCCTGTCAGGGGTAAAGTAGGAAGGGATGCGGGAATTCACCTAGTGACTTGTAGCAGCTTGCCAGGTGCTAGGAAGGAGGTGTGAGTCACTGAAGAGATCTGATACCAAGACAGGACCCCAGGCCTCAAATCCTGCTGAGACTAACTTTGATGGCTTCTGCCCCAGTCACTGCTCAGGGCTTAAAGGATCCGAGGCAGCTCGTAGATGTATCTGAGACCCTGTTATGTGTTGGAAAGAAGTATTGTCTGGTTCCACTGCCTGTTTGCTTTCGCCTGTGTCTTGGGGGCACATCCCTCAATGTCCTCATGTAGTGCTGAGGCTGACCTGGTCCTCACTTGGAGGTGAGTACCGCGCCCTTTTGTAATGGGATCTGGATAGAGGATGAGACAGGGGTTAGACCTCAGAGCTCCTGGGTGAGAGGATTTTGGCTGCTGTGTCAATAATGCAGTTTCCAGGCCCCTGATTCAGACTTGAGGTGACCCTGGAAATCTGCATTTTGAAAGGCCTCCAGGCAACTCTGGTAAGGGTGGCCAATTGGCCAGCCTTGGAAAACCATGGCATTGGTATTTTTTCCTCCTTATAGGGTTGTAATGAGATGCCATAAACATGCATAGAATGGCTCTTAGCATGTTACAAAACAGTAAAGCTCTCTCCTGTGCTTTTTCTCTTTCTGGTCTATGATTTGGGGAGGATGGGAGTGAGGAGCTATGGGGCTGGGCCTTTGCCAAAGCCTGGCTTGTAACTGGAGTGGCTTTTCTGGGACTGTGACTATCTTCAGCCTACAAAGACCCTAAGCATGGCAGTGTCATTGGAAGGCAGGTAGAAGAATTGCTTTAAGTCTTTTTTTGCACGGCCCTTCGCAAGAGACGCTGGGTCTCACAACTGGCAAGGGGGAGGCCAGTCAGGAGGCTGCTGTCTACCAGACACAGTACAGGTCCTTTCACATCAACTGTGTACTTAGCCTTCACAACAACCCGTTCAGGAGGCGTTGTCAGTACATCTTTATAAGCCAGAAAACTGAATCTCAGAGAAGGACTAAGACTCCCTAACCAGAAAATGACAGCTGGGTCTAACCTCAAAGCTACTGTGCTTTCCAATACAGAACTCTGATGTATTAGATACAAACTATGTGTCTCTTTTTCTTTTTCTTTTGGTACCAGGAATCAAACTCAGAACCTTGCATTTGCCAGGCAGGTGCTTGTGCCCCTGAGCTATATCCCCAGTCCCTAGGTACAAACTATGAGCAGCCTTGAATTCTCTAAGCTCTAAATCGTCCTTTCCTCTGCTGTTCCTGTTACCTTTGCAGCTCCTGCAGCAATGGACGCTGCCAGATGGTTCCACAGCTTGAGGCCAATGCCTAGAGTCTGACTTCAGGCCCCTTTCCCAGGCTTCTGCCTTTGCCCAGGACTTACAGTACTGACTCCCATTTCTCAGACCTTTGGACTTGGACTGAACGACACCATCAGCTTTCCTGGGACTCCAGCTTGCAGGGGCATAGGTCTTCGAATTTCTCAGACTCTATAATTGAGTCAATTCCTATATTTGTGTATCCAGTTCTGTTTCTCTAATACAGACAGTATAGCACAACTGGTTAGGAACAGGGCTCTGGAACTAGGCAGAGCTGAGTTCAACAGAGGACTCATTCTCCTTTCTGATATTTACTATTCATCCTCTTTGACAGTCACTTTTTAGATCTTCCTCAGGGACATTTTTCTCGTCACATACCATACGTAGGCAACAAAACACAATGGCTGGGCTCAAGGACTCAGTCTTCTGGGATCAAATCCTAGACTCATAAATTCCAACTATATGACCTTGGGCAGGTTGCTTAATCGCTCTTTGCCTCAATTTCTCTTTATGTGAATGAAGATTCTAATAATGCCTCATAGGGTTTGGTGAAAGTAAGAGAAACCGGAGTGGCTGTGAAGGATCCAGAGTGGACCCAGTTTCCTAAGGTGTAACTGTCTCTGGCATTTGACTTGGTATATGAAAAGCAACGAATGTTAGCTATTGTTCTGGTAATTGTTGTTGCTGCTGTTGATGATGATGATGATTCCTGTGCTGAGCACAGAATCTGAGGTGCTGAAGTACATAAGTAATATCAGGAAAGATTTCAGAAGGACTGAATGAATAGAGGCCTAAGCCTCATTCTGTGGAGTGGAGAGAATTGGAAACACAAAGGAGTAGCAATGTGTGTTGTTTTACCCTAGACTGACCATTACACAAGGTCTCTGCCAGTCAGTGTCCACCAGGGGCTGCTGCTTCTTAGCCTGCAGACCTTCAGGAGATTAACACGCAGAGTTCGGTGTCGATTGTGCTAGACGATAGCTTAGGCTACATCTCCACTTGCATGGGCATTTCATGCAGCACCAAGGAGGCCCACAAGGATAATGATGACTGCCAGGTGCTTCACTCTGAGTACTGCCCCCCTGTTTAATGAATCACAGAATCTGATTGCTATTATTCTGAAGTGGTTAAGGCCATTCCTAACCATCCTCTCGATGCAGATGTCAGGTATGAGCGTCCCAGGAAAGGACAAGCCTGTGGCAGCCAGACTGTGACCCAGAGGCTGACTCCTACACTGAGCCCCTCCTCAGCCAGAGGACATAGCTCTGTCCAGAGAAAGTGGGCTTCCCAGAGCATGCACAATGAGCCTCGGTTTCACAAGGCCCCAACATTGCCTTCACTTGGGAGAGCTGGAGTCAACCAGCAGGAAAGCACAGAGTCAGAATCCTTGAACAGAAGCTTCAAATTCTGACTCTATTACCAATTACATGGTCAGGTTTCTGGGGAAGATGACCAGCTAACCTCACTTTGGAGAATCACATGTGTGTCAGCTCTGACTATTGTCTGCTGTGTGTCCCTTTCACTACTCCCTGGAGCTGGGCTTCTGTGCCCTGCCACAAAGGAGACTGGAGATTTTTAAAATCACAAACTATCTTTCTTTCAAAATTGGGTCTTGAAATTTCTCAGGCTGGGTTCAAACTTGGGATCTTCCTGCCTCAGCCTCCTGTTACAGGCACGCACCGCCATGCCCGGCTCCTCTTTTCTCTGACAATATTTTTAAAAATATTAATTATTAAGGAAACTAGTGAACACTTAAAAAAAATAGAAGTCAGGAGGAGCTATTTGTCAGGGCCCTGCTGCTCTCAGAAGCACAGTGATCAGATTCATGGGAATCCTGTTGAAACCTCAGCCTCTCTGGTACCAGCACCTGCTCCCCACACCCTCCCAATCCACAGAAGCATGCTGCTGTAGAGTTGATTTTTGCTGATGTCTCATTTCCCCAAAGATAAAATAGCTTGAGAGGAAGAACTGAATGCCAAGGGCAGAAAAATGGCCTACCAAAGTTGACTCAGGAGATAAAGGCATTCATATGTCTTACAAGGTGTGGGCCAGTGGGTGGAAGATTTATTCCAGAAGTATGTCTTCCCCTCCTTTAACTGAGGTCAGGGGAAATTATTCTCTCAAACACCCTTGCAGGTAAGACAGGCTCTCTTTCCATCAAGGACGCACCAGACCTACCCTGCCCCAGGCAAAGCAAAATTCACTTGGTTTTGGATGGTGTCTCCTTTTTAAGGTCCTAATTATAGAGCTGTACATTATTCATCCACAAGATGAGAATCTCTCCTTTAACCGTGTCATTCACTAGTACTTATGAGCCCAGAGCCTCTCTTCTCAGTCACCTTGGTTATTTGTAATAGCTGTTTGGGAACCAGATGCTAGGACACTGTAGTTTTATGGTTGGCTCCTGATGGATTTCACCTGTCACCTTAGTGATTTCTTGCCAGGGCTAGATCCAAGTTTTGTGGGGCCTGAAGCTTCTGTCATGGGGGTGGGGCTGCTCTTAAAAATGCATGTCTAAAAACCAGATGTAAAGGGTGGTTTCAGAATGAGAAAAGAAGTTACAGCAAGATTGAAATGTCACAAATGTTAAATTCAAATAACATACTATTATAAAACTATACTCTCTTATTCTTTCAAATGCCCTTGTAATAGCTTATCCCCTCGGCTCCTTTTCTTCCGCATGCTCCACTCAGCTCTTCATATAACAATGACTTTGTAATTTTTTTGTGGAGAGAAAAATGTTTCGTTTTTCAAACCTGGTTGAATTTTTCATTTTCATTTTCTTCCAGTTCTGTAACTCTTTAATGGCAACATCATGTAAAAATTTTGGCTTGTTGTCAAGTACTTGAAACCTGCGATCAAGTTTCTTTTGTATGAGGGCTGTAAGACATGGGGGCGGGACTGACAGTGGCTTTATGAACTCCAAATCTTGGTTGTCCCTCAGTATCTCACACTTCTAGAACATGCTCGTGCTGCTGCAGAGTTGCTGGCCTTGTGAGAGACCAGGCAAGAGCATGGAAGAGAATGCCGGAGGGCAAAGGCAGACTTCCTGGACGCCCTTTCTCAGGACAGTCAGCAATAATTTAACAGTGCATTAACGTAACTGTCAACCACATCAAATATCCCATGACACCCAAATTAAATGTACGTCTTGCTCATTACCCCCTTAACCAGTCACCAGAAGGTCCCTGTCACTCTGTAAAAATGTGTTTTGAGGGGATGTGCTGTGGTTTGGATGTCGAATGTTCCCCCACAGCCTGACTTTAAACACTTAGTCCTTAGCTTGGTGCTACTAGGAGGTGGTGGAAAATTTCAGAGGAAACTTTAACTCTTTGTAGTCACTGGGAGCACGCTCATGAAAGGGCTAATGGGACCTAGTCTTTCTATATCCTCTTCCTCCCTTTGCTTCCCCACCACCATGAGGTGGACAGCGTTCCCCCTCCACACGCTCCCTACCATGATGCGCTGCTTCACAACAGGCCCCAAAACAACAGGGCCAACTGACCATGGACTCGGGCCTCCAACATGACATTGCATTTCTTCAGGTATTTGTGACAGCACTGAAAGCTGGTTAGCACAGGATGTTTAGAGGGACGGTCAACAATTGACTGAGGTTCCTTCCTATGATTTAAGTCTACACAGTTCGCAGAAGGCCACAGCGTATGAACCCATTGTTAGGGCTCTCTCCCAGACCCTTAAAGAGAGGTGTCCCTTGGAGAAGTACTTCATTCACCTCAGGTTGATCTGCCTGTACTTGCGGCTGAGTCTGTGGAAAGGAAGGCCAGACTTCTTGTCTTGTCTTTGTGGTTTATAGCTGTGCTGGCGACACATGCAGACAGGACAGCCTGAGTGACACTGTGGTTCAGCTTGGGCAGCTCTGCTGAGACACAGGAAGCACAGGCCCTCAACTTCCTAGATATCAAAGCTGCTCTGAGAGTGGCTGCTTCCCCAGTCTGATCACTTCTGCTCCCAGGAAAAGCTAAAAGCTAAGAAAATTCAGTTTCTTTTATGGTCCAAAGGAAGTGTGTGTGACAGGAGAGGAGTTGGTGGGGTGGGGCAGTCTCACGTCTTTTTTTGTGACACTGGGGATTGAACTCATGACCTTGCACTTGCCAGGCAGGCGCTTAGACCACTGGGCTAGATCCCCAGCCCTGGTGTTTTTGAGACAGGGTCTCACTATGCCGTTCAGACTGGCCTTGAGCTCACTTTGTAGCCCAGGCTGGTCTCAAATTCACAACGATCCTCCTGTCTCAGCCTCCTGAGTGCTGGGATTACAGGCGTTAGCCACCACGCCCGGCTCAGCCCTTGTCTTTTTGAGACAGGGTCTCTCTATTCTGTTCAGGCTGACCTTGATCTGACTTTGTAGCCCAAGCTGGTCTCAAACTCAACAATGATCCTCCTGTCTCAGCCTCCGAGTGCTGGGATTACAGGCATGCACCACCAGGCCTGGCCCAGTCTCATGTTTTGTGCAAAAATTGGCACTTGGTGCTCCAGTTTGAAAGCCTTGGTCACATGGGTGGCTTTGTGGGAGAGCTCTGTGTGTCAGGAAATTAATTCTTTTCAAATTAGAGGTGATAATAGGATGTGCCTGGCAAAATTTGAAGGTTCTGAGATGGCCGTAAGATGGAAAGAATTTCTTTGCTGTTCTCTGCCCAGCCAAAAATATAGGTCAACACAAATGACCTGGTTTAAAGGGAAATTGGGGTTCAGTTGGTCATTGTGTTTAGGGGGCTCAGTATTCATTTTCAAGTTTTTGTGAGAATGCCAATTTGCCATGGGAGGTGAAGGGTCAGGCCAGGTGACCTGCAGAGGTCCCTGTCAATACTAACTCTGTAATCATTGCCTTTAGCTTAAAGCATAGGCCCCTCAATCAGACAACTACTTGTGGGAGGGGTCACAATTGGGGGGCCCTTGGGAGGTGCATTCACTCCAAGGTGAGAGGTGTTCAAGAGCTAATTCCAGACTGGAGGCCTGGGGGTGTCAAGGACGTTCACCGCTTTCCAAAGTGTTGAGGGAGAAAGTGGGAGTATTCAGATCTCTCTCTCTCTCTCTCTCTCTATTTCTGTCTCTCTCCTTTCTTTCAAGGTGAGGGACCCTCAGCAGTTTGTGAGTATTAAGAAGGTCCTGGCATCAGAAATGAGGGGGAACCCCAAAGGGAAAGACAGGAAGGTAGAGTAGAGTTGAGGAACAATTTTAGTTGCAGTGGTCTAGAGCTGACTAAAATTTCATGAATAACCAAGTCTTTTGTTCTCAGCGACACCAGATAGTAAGAGACAGAAGTGAACAAAGAAGACCAACGCCCTGTCCTCAAGGGCTTATATCTTAACAAGGCTACACTCACAAACCAGGCACTAATGTGGTGGATTATTCTAGGTGCTCATCTCAAATCCTATCAACTCTGTGTGTTAAGTTTATTATTCTCATTTAACCAACAAGGAAAAAACATGCAGGACAGTGTCCAAAAGTCTATACTTACTTTGTAGAATAAATCAATGAATGAGTGAAATAGTGACCAAAGAATGAACAGAGAAACCGAGCCTGGAAACGACTGGGCCAAGACCCCACACCTCAGAAGCCTGGGGCCTTGGCGTGGCTTCGCCCATCCTGAGCAGTGTTTCGAGTTTGCTCCGCCTCAGCTTCCCTCACAGAGGCAGCTTGGCCTTGTCCTGCGGCTCCTCTTCCCTGCTGAACTCATCAGAGCATGTGCCTCAGTTTTTCCATCTCCTTCCTTTTTCTTTTCCTCCTTCCCCCTCTTCTCTCCTCTTCCTCTTCCATTTCCTCCTCAGCTAATGGCGTGGCTATTCCGAGTCTTGGAACTTATGTAACTGGAACACAGAGTCTCAACCCCCGGGGTGAGAAGGGGTCTGGGGAGCAGAGCCAGCCAGGCTTCTGGGCAGACCCTGGGAAACAGGAAGTAATTAGATGTTGTTTGGGGTTCCTGAGGTGTTTGGGGTCGGGACATTCACTCAAGGGCCAGCTGGGGACATGGTCCAAAACTTCACACTCTTATTCCAAACGCAAAGCTCAAAGCTATTTTCCTTCAGGTGCTTGTGAAAAGTCCTCTCAAATTGGAATCATTTCTCAAAAAGTACAGGTGTGCTTGGGTGCCATAGTGGAGTCCCTCATCAATAAAGAATTCTGCATTACCCTGTCCCTCCCCTCCCCAGAGGAAGCCATTTCTGGTCTGTTCCCTTTCAGGCCTCCTCGTGTGTTTGACACAACTGGTACCCTAGAATATTTCTACCAGACTGAATTTCTTGAGGAAATGTTCCTGTCACCTCCATTTTGGTGAGCCCATTTCCTAAC
>RJWT010040984.1:0-12405 GCA_004365215.1 Cuniculus paca
GGGCTTGGAGGTGGGGGGCCCTCCTCGGGTTGAGTTGCTCCACAAGCATGACTGGCCTCTGCACTGCTCCCAGCTTTCCTGTCCCACTGTGACATCTCCTGTCACATGTGCATCTGCCGCCCCTCCCGGAGTTCCCGCCTGAGCTGAGCACAGCGGGGCCACCCACAGCATGAGCGAAGAGAGCCTCTTCTTCATAAAGTTAGTGACTTGGGTATCATGGTGCTGCGATGAAAGCTGACACGCACATTTTGGGCCGTGTCTCAGGTGGCCACCTGCTTCTGTCTCACATGGAAACATCTGTCCGTGACCTGGGCACACGGTCCTCGGTCCTTTCTGGAGGCTCTGGGGGTCTCTAGGGCCATGGGCTGAGCTGGGGGCTGGGTGCCAGCACGGTGAGGCTAGGAGTGACTGTCTCAGCTGCCCCTTCACAGACTGTAGGTGTGCAGACCCATTTGCATGAGCACCCTGGCAGAGCATGCAGGGCAGGATCGGAACCCGGCACAGTGCCAGGGACGGGTGCACCACTGTGTGCATGTGCAACTTCAGGATGGCCCACAGCACCCAGGCCAGGAGGGATCCCCTGGGTAGGAGCTCAGTCACCTCCGCCAGGCTCGAACCTCTCCCAGCACTGTGTTCCAGTGTGTCTGAGTGCTAGTCTCCAGGACACCGCTCGGAAGTGGTCATGGAGGTCACTGCAGGCTCTGGAGACCCAAGGGCCCAGCCTCAGCCTCCAACTGGGTGCCTTCAGGATCTGCGGTCCACATCTGGAGCTTGAGCCTGCAGGGCGCCTGGGTGCCACCTGGCACTAACAGAGCGTGAACCCGGACCCTGGGGCCCCAGGACTGAGAAACAGGAGGGTAGAGTCACATGAGCCCCTAACTGGCCTCCTCTGCGCATCTCCTGAGCTGAGAGGTAACTCCAGGGCTGCATATTGTGGCTTCAGGTGACACTGAAGCAGAAAGCACAGAATTGTTTTAATTGCCTTGAGGTGATTAAACCCAGGAGTAATGGGTGCTCCATCAACTCAGCCTCCTTTTTACCAGCCTGGCAGTGTTTGCCCCAGTGGTCTGCCTGAGCTGCACAGGGGCCTAAGTGACTGTGGGCAGGGCAGGTCATCCTGCCTCCTCCCCCAGGCCCGGGTTTGCTCCCCACCTGCCTTTATCACCCAATCTCACTGGCTCCAGCTCAGAGATTCTCCCTGGGGTGCACAGGCGCAGGATGGGGAGAACCGTGAAGACGAGCTCTCTGGGGCGGGATGCTCTGGGTCTCTGATGCACACCAGACCAGTGGGCAGCTTCAAGACAGCAGCCGCCGATAATGCGCAGGTGCCTGTCCGCACTGCAGCCTAACGAGGAGGAGGCCAGGGAGCACAGAGTCAGAGGGCACCGCGGCCTCTTCATCAGTTTAAGGTGCAGTGGCGTGGACAGAGGGCGGATAAGCTGGGCTCCTGAGGCCCAGTAATGGCAGACAAGTGCCGCTTAACCCAGACGCTCAAGACCAAATTTAACTCTAATAAACAAACCCGTCCACCTCTGTAAATATTAACCAAATAAATTCACCTCCCCTAAGTGGGGGTGATCAGCGTTCCCTCGGGAGTGAGGGCGCCTTCAGCGTGACTCCCAAGCCTGCCCAACTGGCACCCCACGAGGTGTGCCCTCCCCCCATGCAGGGCCGAAAGGGCCCAGAGAGATGGACTTCGATGACAGCCTCAGGAGGAGTGAGCGGTCGCCACAGTGCCCGAGTCTCAGGCTGAATTACAGTCTCGCCACTCTGTGCTCACACCTGAGGGCTGCTGCAGAGGTTTTGGGCAGAGAACCCATCAGAATCTAAAAAATGTTGCCTTTACCACCCACTTGAATGTGTGGAGGCAAAACTTCACTTTGCTCACTAATATTCTGGATTTATTGGTTCTATTCCAATGTGGCGAACAGAAAGAAAGAGTCTGGGAGCTGGAGGACGGCACCTCGGGCTCTGCCTCTTTCTCCTCTCGAAGTTCAGCCTCCAGCCGAGGGCGCCTGACTCCTGAGCTGTCAGCACATTTGGTGAAGCTGCTGGGGGCAGCAGCTAATTCACAGAGCGCTGTCAGGGTGGGGACAAGAGCTCCTTTGTGACTCAACCTCGGTTCCCATCGTTCTGGGGGAGAAGGAATGCACAAACCGTAGGAGCAGGGAAGACTGAGGATTCCCTACGACTCCCGCACTCCCAGGAAGCACTGTGCTAGCAGAAGGTGGTGCTGGATTTGCGAGACGGAGATGCTTAAACCTAGTATTCGCTTTCCTGATCAAAATATTTTCCACACTTTGTAATTCAGCATCTGTAGGGCAGTACCTGACTGGTGCTGAGCTACAGGCATGCTGGCGTTTATTCTGAGCAGCAGGAAATCACAAGCTAGGGAAATATTTTCAAAGCTTCTGTTTTCAGATTTCCTGATGTGACAGTTGCCCTTTCTCCTTGACAAAGTCACATCAGGATCTTGTTCCACCCCAAAGCAATCAGTGCAAACATTCCCTTCTACTCTAGCCCAGAAGAAGACAGACAAACCTGTGAGGGCAGCAAGGGCGAAATCCACCTGGCCAAAGCAGATTGCTTCTGGTTTTCTGATCTACCCCAATCTAGTACAGAACCAGGGAAAAAGAGCAAGGAATGCCAGCAAACAGAGAGGATAGGGCGGTGCTCCACACCGACTGACCATCTCGGCCGCATAAACATGCATTTCGCATCTCTAAATAGGAGCCTTAAACCTGCATGATGTTTGTCAAAACCCTTCCCAAGGAGACAGACCCGGTGACCTGAGACTGAAGAGACTTGACAGTCATCTTGACGCGAAGGACTGCATGACAAGCCTGCACCAGCCTCTCGGCCCCAGCTCCAGTCTGACAGCCTGAGGTGGACGTCGAAGTAAACGCTGTCTTCCTGTCTCTTGGTGTCAACAGAAATTAGGGCCACTGAGTGCCCACAGCTGAGAGAGCCGTTCTGGAGCCCACATGGCAGGGGAAGAACTCAGTTCTCCAGGCTGCTGGGCCGGGTCCAGGTCGTCTCTGCCTCCTGGCCAGGGCCTCGACCCAGTACATTGGTGGTCAGGAAGGCCTTCCAGACTACACGGGAGCGACAGCCATCCCTGTGGCTGCATTCCATGGGTCAGAAGTGAGTCCTGGGCCCCTCCAAGATGGCGCACTGTACCAGTGTCTGTTCCCGGAACCATCTGAGAGTGCCCTCTCTCCTGGGAGCACCACGAAGCCTAAGTCACCACTCGAAGCACCCTGTGACTAAGGCACAGGTGTATGACTGTTTGGGGTGCAGGCGCGGCTCGCTCTGGTTGGTCCTGCTAGAAGTTGGGGCCACAGTTAGGGAAGCTGTCAGCAATTCAGCCTGCCCTGACCACTGGGGCTGACTTTTACAGAGGTCCCATTTGGTTTCCTGGATTGGTTGCTAAGGTAATAGCCTGGTGTCTTAGTCACATTCCCTGTCCCTGGGACACAATACCTGACACCACAGCTTCAAGGAGGAGAGGTTCGTTTCAGTTCATAGTTTAGTCTGTGGTCGGTCAGCTCCAAAGAAGCAGCAGCATGGTAGAAGGGCCTGATGGAGAAAAGTGGCTCACTTCCCGGCAGACAGGAAGCAGGACAAGAGGGAGGACCTGGGGGGAGAGATAAAGCTTCCAGGCCAAGCCCAGTGACCACCTCTCCAGGACAGACCACCTCCCAACAGTGAACCGCTGTGCTGCCTCCACAGCTCAGTCACCTCCCAAACACGTGGGTCTCTGGGGACCACTTCAGAGCCAAACCATAACATCCGCTTCAGGCCCCACAGAGAGCACGCTGTCGTCCTGCCTGGGTGCTGTGGCATGCAGGTCAGGGCTCTGTGTCGTAGGTGGCCTGGACGTTGTCCACGTGTATATCTAGTTCTCTACTGTGAATGCCCTCAATGCCCCTGAATTACACACTTTAAATGGGTAAATGCATGTGTTGTAAATTATATCTCAATGGGACTTTTTAAAAAACCGAGAAGGTGAAAAGACACCCTGATCCTCAGCCTGCGTCAGCTCACTGCTGCAGCAGGCTGGAGCCAGGCCTCACACCCTCACACCTTCCACCAAATCACAGCACCAGCCCAGTTCTCACAGCAAGCCCAGCAGCCTCCCTCCTGCAGGGACACCCTGCTGTGTGCGCTGGACTCAGTTCCATTCCTCTCCTCTGATGCCACCACGTACGGCCACATCCTCTCCTGCTGTGTTATGGAGAAGATCCTCCTGCCACCAACCAAGGACAAACACTGCGCACACATGGCCCATCTCCTCTCCCACCAAAAGAGGAAAATTATTGTCATCTCACAGTCAGATCCTTCTTTAAGGAATCATTAGAAACTGAAATACACACGTGTATGTACGTGTGTATGATGTGCACACAAATGTGTATAATGCCTATGTGTATGTTTGTGCATATGTATGTGCATACACATATGGGTACATGTGTGTATGGAAATAAGTGTGTACAGGTAGGTGACACATGCATAAATACACGTGTGGACAAAGCAGCACTTGAGACTTGGCTGAGAGCCATGCCAGTTTCCCTGAACCAAGCATTCACATGGGAATGATCAAACATTAGGAAATTAGAAATCAATACTGCATAATTGAAGTTAGTTATTAACTTTATTACATTAGTGGTAGCACATTCATTTCAATTATTGACCTGGCCTACATAATTAGAGTGGACAAGGCTTCTTATGTTGGCAGCAAGCCAAATGGAAACAGGGAAAGGCAAGGAAAGCAAGATATTCTTTACATCACTTTTGCCTCCCTTGGCCTTTAAAATGGAGAATTTCCTCTCTCGGAGTCAATAGCTCTATGGCTGTTCACATCACAGCTGCCAGGGCCGACTGTGTTTCTCCCACACAGAGTAACCTGTAGTCACCCTGCTTTCCACATGCAGCATACACCTAAACACAGAATTACAACATACCAGGACATAAACAATGATGTCAGCTAATTAAACCTTTATCCTGCCCTTATGGAGCAGCAAATGGTAGGCACTGAAAGCACAAGAGCAGCAGTTGACTGGGGGAAATCCCCCACCCTGCCCCCCATCCAGACTCAGAAGCCTTCCTCAGGCTCCTGGCATCCCAGCACCACACCTCCCAGAGCAACCCGCGTAAAATTTAATCCTGGGAGAATGGAGGTCAAAAATCAAGACTAACGGCTCCACATGGTGCATGGAAGAGAGAGCGCACAGCAAACCTGTCCTCCTACAGGCTGCAGACGGAGCACGAAGCCACCACCTGAGAGTCCCAGCGGTGGAACAGAAGCTTTGTAAGTAGTGAGCTCAGTGTCAGGGCCACACAATTAGCCAAGGAAGGTCGTTAAATCAACGGCAGCAACAAATAACAAACCTCACCAAAGAGCCACAACAAAAACTCTTGGGCGGATACCACCCTTAGAGCCTCCACATTTTATTACTCAAAATAACTGTTTTTCAACAGAAAATTGTGAGACTTCCTAGGAGATAGGACACATTGCCCACATTGGAGTTGGAAGAGAATCAGTCAGTGAAACTCTCATCAAGAAAGCCCAAAGAGCAGACTCATGAGAAAAAGACTTAAATCAACTATTACAAATATGGTCAAAGATCAAAAGAAAATAAAATCTAAAGGATTAAAGAAAAGCAAGAGAATGTTGTTTTACCTGATAAATAATGTCAGTAAAGAGACAAAAGGATCTTCCTGAAAAACCATATAGAACTAAAGCAAATAGTAGAAAGTCAAATTCAGAAGTGTTTTAAAATGACCAAGAATCACACCTGGGAGGGTGGTTTAAGATGTTGGAAATTAATTAGTATAATCCACAATTACAAGATTATAGGAGAAAAATCACATTGTCAACTCAATTGAAAGAGAAAAGCATTTGACAACAATCAGCATATATTCATGATTACAACTCTTCAAACTAACATGAAAAGCTTTCTAAATGTAATAAAAGGCATCTAAAAAAATCCCTGCTGCATGAGTTACTTAATGGTAAAATACAGCGGTACCTCAGTTCATAAGCTTAATTCTCCTCACGATTCTGGTCACAAACTGAATTGGATGAGAACAAACTCAATTGCAATGGTTAGGTTCAGTGTTGACCTTAATTTGATTCTATTCTCATTCAATTTGGTTTGCGACCAGAACTGTGGAAAGAATGAAGTTTGTGAACCAAGGTGCCACTTACTAAGCATTTGGTCACTTTCCCCTCCGAGAATGGAAACCAGGGAAGGTATGTCCCATGGCATCTATTCAATCCTGTATCAAACAGAGCAGTAATTGCCAAGCCACAGCAAGAGTGGGCTTCTCAACAGCGGCACTAGCTGGATTTTGGGCTGGATAACGTTATGCCGTGGCAGGATGTTCTACACCCTGTATGATGTTGAGAGGCACCTGTTCTCCATTCGCTGCATATAAAGAGCAACTACTGAGTTGTGACAACCCCAAATGAGACAACACCATGGTCTTCAGTGAGCAATAGCACCCCAGTTGCCAATCACTGCAATAATACAAGAAAACAAAATGCATTACATGTGAATGTGAGAAGCACAATTGTCCTTGTTCATAAGACAATATGGTTGTTTACATTTTAAAAGCCTCAGGAATTTACACAAAAATTACTAGTCAAGTTACCAAAGTTACGAGATACAAGATTAATACATATTTAAAATTCCTGACCATTATATAATAGAAGCAAGTATCAGACATTGAAATCAGAATAAGTTCATTTACAGTATAACAAAAATATAAAATAATGATTAAGAATAAATCTCACAAAAGAGGTAGATGTTCTCCATCAGAATGTTGCTGAGTTTTGAGTGGGGAACTTGTTGGCAAGTATTAAGGACCAAAGGGGAGGGACAGCCCTGTCCCAGGCTCATGACTGGAAGGGAGAAGCCAGTGGTTCTCTTGGTAGGGTCAGTAGTGTTGCAGAAGAGCTGTGATTGAGATCTAAATGGCCCCCAAAACTTCCTGTGCTTGAAAGGTGGTTGGATTATGGGAGCATTGTGTTGGGGACCACAAATTCACAATGACTGAATTTGCATACTTCCCTAAGGGATAAATGGAAGCTTGGGATTATGGTATCACCATTTTGAGACTTCCCATCAACTCTTTTGGGATGGGCCATCCTCTCCCACCCACTAAAACTAACTAAACCTACTAAGATTAAAAAGAACACACCAAGGCAAGATCTTTCTTAGCATAAGATCATCTCTGCCCTCTTGAGTCGTCCCAGGATTATCTGTTACTTGTTAAGTCATGGACCTCTGAATCTTCTGCCAACCTGGAAAGTCTGCTAGCCCTCCTACATCGTACACACCCAACACGTAGTGGCTGGTTTGGGGTATCTTTGTCTCTGCTCATCCTGAGACATTGACCTCCCAGCCCCCCTTCATGCATTACTAAATTTGTCTCTGTTTCTTATTTCATCCTTTCACTGTACCCCTCATATAGACAGTTAGTGATCTTGGCCAGGTCCCCGACAGCACTGCAGCCAGCTCCCTGTAGGAGATGGGATTTGAGCAGAGGAGACTAGCCACAGGGATTCATCTTCCTCCCCGGATCCTCCTTTCATCGCCTTTGCTCGCTGCCCACCATGCCACGAGCAGTTCTCCTCCACCGTGCTCCTCTGCCCTGCCGTCCTGCTGGGAGCCTGCTGACCATGGGCTGAAACACGAGCCAGAATAATTCTCTCCTCCTTTAAGCTGCACCTGTCAGGCCCTGTGTCTCACTGATGAGGAAAGTGACTCAGACAGTGAGGAAACGGACATTAAGCCTCCCCAAGGGGTACTGACAGGGAGGATGATAAAATGCAGACAAAGGCTTAGGATGGAATCTGGCACACAGGCAAAGCTGCAAATCTTACCTGTTCCTAGTTAATTGCAGCTTTGTCTGCTGCTGAATTCCATCTGTTTCTTTCCGCGTTCACCTTCCCTTAGACCTGACAGAAGAGTGTGCTGCCCTGGGCTAGAGCAGCTCCTCCCAAGTTGGAGCAGGCAGGTGTCCTCACCTCCTCTGCACCAGCGCAGAGCTGCTGTGTGACACGCCAGGCTGGTCCCTGTGGCGAGCCCCCGGCGAGCCCTGGCTTTCTTTGCAGATGAAGGTGGCTATCATAACAGACAGGAGCCGTCACCCTCCCATCACACTTCTGAGAACAGAGTGCTTCAAAGACAACAAAAACGAAGTTGAGGTGTGGGCCTTATCAGTCAGAAGCATCGTATTGCTGAAGGAACAAATACTCGAAACCTTTACATCATCATAGTGTAGCCTAAAAATAATGTTATTCACATAAATGGACACTAGACAGCAATAAGTGTGACATAACAAATGCCCAAGAATCTGAACCTGTAGCCTACAAATCCAAGTTAGCTGAGATACCACCCGTTTCTCTGGGAAGAAGCCTTTGCAATCCCCACCACTACTCCCTAAGGACTTTCTACATGAGCTGCTGAGGTGACAGTTGGAGCAAAACTGTAACGTGGAAAAGCAAAGACAGCTGAAATAAACTAAAACTTGCGAATGATCAAGGATTCAGTCTTGTCCAGGTTGTGCTGGGATCCTCTTTTGACCCAAACAGGAACAAGTGGTGCTGGGTAATTTCTTCTGGAGCTGAGCAATGCTGCTATTATTCAACGATAAATCAGGAAAAGAGTTGTTCCCAGTGATGTGATTAGTAACTCTAGGGTCAGAGGCAAGAGACTCTGATGACGTAAGCCTATATCCTTCATGGCCTAATCACGTCTGCTACTGAAGGACCTCAACAGTTACCATTTTTATTACACCAGCAGCCAGGCAGCTGGGATAAAGGGTTGGGGAAAAACCCCAGGGCAGCCACGTTCGGCCACATGGACCATGTTTGGTTTTGCAGCAATCGAATAACAACATCTCTGGTGAACGCTAATGAAATCCCTTTCTCTTAGCATCTAATCAAAATTCACAGCCAGAAGCAACACAGACTGAGTATCCCAGTGAAAACATTAATTATTCTGGTGTGAAAACTGTCTCGACAGTGGACTGCAAGCAGACAAAGTTCTTTGTGACCAGAAATACTGAAAGCACCGTGTTGATCCTTTCATGTCCCAGCGTTTCAAATTAGGCAGAGGGGCAGTCAAAGAAGCTGGTCCCAGGGGGCAGCCTGAGACTCAGATGGGAAAATGTGTGAATTTCTAGCTTTTGTCCTTCAAATTCCAAGAGAAACAATCCTTATGTTCCAAAAATCACGAGCACACGGACTCAGCCATGTTCAGAAAGATGGATGGCTGTGGTCCCGCTTAGTGAACAGGCTGCACACAGCAGCCGCATTTATCTGAGGAAAATCAGTATTTACTGAAATTAGAACAACCTTGGACTCACTCATGCGTTGTAACATTTTCTCCAAACATGAGGATGCTGTTGGCAAGGTGTGGACACGCGTGGCCCAGGGCCTCCTCCTCAGAGGGGACCATCCACTCTCCCAGGGCCCGCAGAGCTCCTGGCATGGTGACTGGTGGAGAAATCCAGCTGAACTCCCTACCATATGGCCTGCTTCTGATTGTTTTCTTATGCCAACTGCACGCGGCCTTCAACCGTCATTTGTAAACAACTCTATTGTGTCATCTAAGACTGAAACAATCCTAGGCGCTCAGTGTCCTGGGTAGGAAAAGGTTCCTTAACTAGCAATGGTAACAGTAGTAATAACGATAATTAGTAGAGGTCGCCATTTGTCAGGTGTTTTAGTAAAGCTTTACTGGACTATGTCATTTACTCCTCCAAGGATGAAGATATTTATTTTACAGAGGAGAAACCTGACGCTTGAAGGCCTCTGTATATTAGCCCTGGTGACACCGGTAGTAGGCTGGGGAGCAGGGTGATGGACCCGTGACGGCAGGAGCTCGGCATCCTTCTCAGCAAAGAACCAGAGCAGCGCTGCCTCTGACACTGCCAGGCCCCTCTCCCCATGGAGCAACGCCTTGGAACTGTCTTCCTCAGGAGGCCTAAAGACTCCGGAAGAGCGGATACAGACTGCGGGGTGCAGGCGCTACGCCTCTTGAACAAGGGAGAAAACAGCACGGAAAATGAAGACTGGGAAGGAGTTTGAGACCAGGAAGTCAGGAAAGGCATGCGTCCCACACTCTGAGAAGAGCCACGCCCAGGATGGGGGACGAACTTCACTGCCATCCCTGGGGACCAGTTCCTGACAAGCACTTTCAACTCTAACCCCTCTGGAAATCAGCAGATGTTTGCATTTTGTACTCATCTCAGAAAATAACCAAAGCACATGAAACAGGAGATTGAGTGAGTAAATGTACCATTGCGCACCATGAAATGCGACTTGGCCTAAAATAATATTCTACAAACACATATTTAGTGCAAAGACACCAGTTGCATATTTTGCATTTTAAAAGTGTGTTCCAAAACAGCAGCCCAGCTTTGGTGCCACTTGGGGGTGTGCAAGTGTGCTGCCCTCTGTGTGTGCCAGGCGGTAGCAATCACTTCAGCTTGACGGGTGTCTCATTACTAGACTTATGTTTGCCTCATCTGAGAAATAGCCCACAAGGGCAGGCGCATCTGATCCTCAGGATGCGTGTCCCAAACCGTGCACTAGTGTGGACGGGGTTTGCTGGCATCCTTAGTCTCCCCACCACCATCCAGGGAGCCGAGCTCAGCTCACACCGCTGCTGGTTGGCAGGCAGTGAGCAACTCCGGGTCCCCAGGCTTACCACAGCCACGTGTGCACATCAGCCCTCAAAGGGTAGAGCTCTTTAAAAGCTGAGCTGAAATCACCAAAGAAAAGAACCACGGTGTGGGGAAAAGCAAAGGACTACTATCTAGAACATACAAAGAACTCAAAACAATCAGCCCCACTCCAAATTTAAAGACTCAACCCAAAAATAGCTATCTGAGATGAATACACAATTCTCAAATGGAGTACAAACAGCAATAAATCTATGAAAAAATGTTCAACATCACTGGTCATTCAAGACATGCAAATTGAAACAACGCTGAGATTCCACCTCACTCCAGGAAGAATGGCTATTTTCATTTTTTTTTTGAAAGGAATACAACCAAACAAAATAAAACAGAGTAGAGTCATTCATAATAAAACAATGAACATGGTACATGACTTCTAAACAGGGTAAAAAGCAGTCAATAATGGCTACCATAATGCCTCTTGTTATCTGTAATATAATTGCCCATACCATCAAAGATAAGTAAAATCAAACAAAATAAAACCAGTTAAAACAACAAAAACAAAACAAAACAAACAAAGCAGAACAATGTAAGCAAAACAGAGCTTCAAGATACTAGTAAAACAGCAGTGGCTACCTTAATGTTTGTTATCTTCAGAATAGTTTCCTGCACCTTCAGACATATTACAATCAAACAACACAGAATAGAGGAAAATCAATCAAAACAAAACAATGAAAGCAATACGGAGTTTCTAAACAAGATAATTGGATATCCTCGATGGCTGCAATTATATATTTTGTTATCTTTAAAATAGCTGTCCATGCCATCCAGTATAATAAAATCAAACAAATCAGAATAAAATGAAACTAATCAGAACAAGGAAGACAATATGAGTTTCAAATCATGATAATAGATTAATAGTGGCCACTTCCTTCCCTTTTTAGATAATTCCTCCCCTTTGACTTTCCCATTATGTATTGTGCATTTTGGATACCACTAACTCCTTTAGTTTGTTATACTAGGGAGACAACATGAAATTCACCCATGTGACTCTGAACCATTTCGTCCATGAGCATGATCACCAGTTGCCTCTATCCACCTACAAGAGCCTTGAGATTATCTTTCTTTATAGCTCAGTAGGTTTCCACCACATAAAATATCATGTCTTTCTTATTCACTCTGCAATTAATGGGCAGGCTACCCCTACTTTTCTTCCTGGCTCCCTGTCACATAGGGCATTGTTCTCTCTCCTTTGTCTTTCAGTCCATGAATTTTCTTCCTAGTTAAATGTGTTTCTTGTATAGAGCATATTGATGCATCCTGTCTCCTGATCCACTCTGCCTGTGTTTCTTTCTATTGATGCATTGAGGCCCTCTTGCACTGCATTGTCTCTGCCATGCGATTTTCCTGTCATTGGCTCCCTATTTTTCCTCTCCACTCAATCAACTAGCCCCACTTGATGGTCTCCCTCTGCTGTTGCTCCTGAGACCGTGGTCCTTTTTCTCTCTCTCTAGAATGTCCTTTAGTACTCTTTGTAGGGTTGGTTTGGTGGTCATGAATTCCTTGAGTTGTTCTTTGTCATGGAAGTATCTTGTTTCTCCATTAATTTTGAAGGAAAGTTTTGCAGGGTACATCAATCTGGGTTGGAAGTTGTTTTCTTTCAGGACTTGCATTACTTCACTCCAGCCTCTTCTTGACTTGATGGTTTGTGTT
>RJWT010040985.1:0-12410 GCA_004365215.1 Cuniculus paca
TTCTGTGAGGTGTGCATGTGTGTGTGTGTGCATGTGTGTGTAAGTGTAAGTGTAAATGTACATTTCTTTTGTTGGTTCTCTTTCTGTGGAAAATCCTGGGAGAGTGAATCATGGCATTTTATTTCTGTTAATTATTTATAACTTTATTACATAGGAGAAAGCTACTTAAAATATTTTGATCTCATGTAAAGCAAATATATATATATATATAGTCATTAAACATACAATCAATATTTATAATTATGTCATGGGCACTGGAGAGAAAATATTTTCTTTATCACACTATATCATTCAAAATGTAACATACAAAATACCTGATTGTTGATTTAAGTCTTACCTTTTTTCTTTTTTCAGTTCATCAACCTTACAACAGAAGTATATAGTAGGTGCTCCTACATTATTGTGTCTCTCGATATGCCCTTGATGATCTATAGTGTTTGGATCATAGTGGGCTTTGCTGTGGGTGTTTTTTGTTTGTTTGTTTGTTTGTTTGTTTGGTGCATAAAAATAAACCTTACATCTTTGCATTAAATTGCATTTTTTGTTATTAATATTATCTTTTTTGTAACATTTCTATGGCTTTGGAAATTGGCTAATAATCTAGGATCACTATGTGTTATGTCTGCCTTTCTGTTTTTCTTTCCTTGTACCTTGTTCATTCCTAAAGATTTAACTGCTCTGAATCATTTTGATTTAGGTTGTTTGGGTTTGTATTTTGTGGTTTTTTAAATTTGCTTGTTTGTTTTGAGACAGTATCTCCCTATGAATTCCAGAGTGAATATACACCTGTATATACCTAAGGTAGTACCTTTAACTCACAATCCTTCTGTCTCAACATCCCAAGTATTGGAATTACAGGTATGCACCCCCAGGCTCAGCTTATATCTTAATTTTATATAGTATTTAGGTGAAACTTCTTTCTGCACCAGATTAAAAATTGTGGTCTTGTCAAATCACTAATCCATTTGTACTTATACAACTGATTTAATTAGTCATAATTCTGCCATGTTGTATATTTTTGTGATATAAACTGTCTCTTTCTTTACAAGATCGTGTCATGTTTGTTTACTAGGAATAGATTTTCCTAATGACTATTTCAGAACTTGTGATGTAATAGAAAAAATGGTAATAGTCTTATCATTAGCATAATATTTTATGTTATTCAAGAAAATGGCATTATTCATTAGTGCTTATACATATAATTATGCAATATAGATAATACTTAAGAACATTGTCAGTGAATATAACAATATATGTAGACTTCGAACATTTTGAATGTAACATAAATTTATTGTAAATATGTATCAAGTATTAAAAATGAATGTTTTATGTTTATATAAGACTTTCTTATAATAGACCTTAAATATCTGTGTTATATGTCAATCCTCAGTTATTAAAATTTTCTAGACTTAGTGAAGCATATAATGTAGAAAATAGTTTTACATTAAAGTTAAAGATATTCTTCAATATTTAAGAAAATAATTTCTTTAATGACAGAAATCAACAAGATGGTGGAATAAAATTTTAGTTCTGATTTTCTGGCGGAAACATTAATCCAAATAATTAAGCATGAAAACACCCAACTAAAAAAAAGCAATAAAACACCTGGCATGCACAACAGCTAAATAAACCAAAATAATGACAACATATAAGTGAATTTCAGCAAACTAGCAGCACATGTCTCAGCAGAGCTGAAAGAAAAATGATAAAAAAGATCTAGATTATATAATATTAATTAATAATTATTAAAATTTAAATCGTATATATTTTAAAATAAACGTAATTATGTATCAAACATAGAACACATTTTAAAATGCCAACCAAAAGTACAGTGCTTAGTAAATCTGTCAGCAGGTAAACTCAAAACTTTATTGCTCTTGCAACCTGAGCAGCGGCTTCTAAGATAACAACATGGAATGTATTGACTAGTGTTGATTTCTTACTGTTGTTTTGTTTTGCTTTATTTTTGAAATTCTGTATTATTTCTATTGGTTTTTTCTGTTTTGATTTTTAAAATAAAAAGTTATTGTTTCACTCCTGATTTCTTTCAAGTGTTGAAAAGAATGACAATTATTCTTCTTTGAGTATTTCCAAAGATGAAGAACAAATATTATAAAACTCTTTTAATGAAGCCAGTATTACCTTGATGCCAAAGCTAGACAAAGATGCAAGAAAGAAAAAATAGGTATAAAAATGTGTGAAGAACATACACATAAGAAGCTGGAATAATAACAAAATGAATTCAACAGTGCATTGACAAGATCATTCAGCGTGATCAAGTGGGATATTTACAGGGAGGCAAGGATTGTCTAACAAACATAAATGAATAAATGTGATGCATCGCATTGACAGAATGAGTGGCAAAATTCTTATGATCTTCTCAATAAATATAGGAAAAGCAATTGTAAATTTCAACATCTTTTTAGCAGAAAAACTCTAGAGGCTTTAAGTACCTCAGTGTATCTCAATATAATAAACCACAGAGCTAACTGTATTCTAAAGGAAAAGTTAAAACCTTTTCTTATAAAATCAGGAACAAAATAAGTGTGCACAGTCTCACTAGTGTATTCAATATAGCGCTAAATTCTAAGACCAACTGTAGAGGAAAAAGAAATAAAAATCATGTAAATTTAAAAGAAAGGGGTTAAATAACCCCTGTTGCAAACAAGATAATCTTTTATTTACAAAATTATAAAAAGTCATCCAAAAATTATTAGAATAAATAAACTCAGGAATGTTGAAGAATATAAAAATAACTGTTATTCTATACTAAAAATAAGTTAACAAAAAAAAAGAATTCAAGAAAACAATTCCACTACAATAAATAGGAAAAATAAAGTAAGCAATAAAATTAACCAAGGAAGTGAGAGACCCATAAACCAGAAACTATAAACCATGCAAGAAAAATAGGAGATATACCTACATAGAATAATACTCAGTGTTCATGGATTAGAAAAAATAACAATCTTAAAATATCCGTGCTACTGAAAATGCTATACAGATTCAATGCAATTCCTGTAAAAATTCAAATGACATTTTTCACAGAAATAGTAAAGAACCATAAAATTCATATAAAAAAAGACCAGCATAGTCAAAATAATCTTGACCAAAAAGGAAAAGAAAACATTATTGGCACAATACTGTCTGATTTCAAAATATATCATAAAACTTTGTTAAGCAAAAAGAGAAATGCTCCAACTTCTAAATATATGACAGAGCCACAGTAATAAAAGCAGCATGGTACTTGATTAAAAACAGATGTGTAAATCAATGGTCTAGGATAAGGGCAGAAAAAATAACTAATGCAGCTATAGTTATTTTTTTAAAAAGGGCCGAAAACAGACACTAGGGAAATGAGAAACTAACAAATCATGTTGGGCAAAGAGGTTAGCCACATGCAAAAATTTTTAAAAGCTACATTCAGTACATATCATTTTCCCTGTACAAAAATAAACTCAGATTGGGTAAAACAACTAAATGCTAGACATAAAACTTTAAGATTTCTAGAAGAAATATAAGAGAAACATAGAAATTTAGGCCAAAACAATGACTTCCTGAATAGGACTCCAATAATTCAGGAAATACAGGGAAGAATTGAAAAATGTGATTACATCCAATTAAAAATCTTCTGTACAGCAAAGGAAACAATTATCAGAGTAAAGAAACAGCTTATAACCTGGAAGCATATGTTTATCAGCCACCTTTCCAACTTAAGATTAATATACAGAAGATATAAAGAACTGAAATAGCATCAAATGGACAAATAATCCCATCAATAAATATACAATTGAACTTAATAGATGATTCTCAAGAAGTATAAATTCCTCAGCAATAATAAAACATTTTCAACACTTTTTCCAATCATGGTAATACAAATCAAAACAGCACTGAGTTTCCATCTCACCCAATCATTATGAGTATCATCAAGAATAAAATCAACAATTATGTACTGTTGTGTATATGAGCAAAATGGACCCTTATACTCTGTTGATGGAAATGTAAATTAGTAAAACTATTATCAAAATTAGCATTCAGGCTTCTCAAAACAAATAGACTGCCCTATGATGTACTTACACCAATAGGGTCTTTGGAAATTTAATAAAAAATCAAAGTCAGCATACTATAAAGATTGATGCCTACCCATGTCACTGAAACACAGTTCACAATAGCAAAGACATCAATTCAGTCCAGTAGCCCATCAATGTATGAATGGGTAAAGAAAACTTGTTATATTTATGAACTAGAACATGTTCAGCCATGAAGGGGAACAAAATCATGTCATTTGTAGTGAAATGGTTGCAACTCAAGATTATCATCTTAAGTGAAATAAACCAGACTCAAAAAGACGAAAAATCACGTTTTACCTAATATATGATATCTAATAAAAAAAACAGATTATATGAAGTTTTAAGAGACACTAGCAGACAAGAATAAGAATAAAGAGGCAAATAAGTAGGATGAATATGATCAAAATATGTTATACGTATGCATGAAAATGTCTCACAAAATCCCAAATTTTGTAAAATTAACATGTACAAGGAAACAATATATGTATTGAAAAAGACAGCATGATACTAGCATAAAAACAGACACATAGTCAAATGGAATAGAATGACAATCCCAGAAATCAATTATTTATTTTCATCTGATTTTCAGTACAGTTGCCAAGAACTTGCTGTTATGGTTTAGATCTAAAATGCCTCCAGAATCCTCATGTGTGTAGGAGGTGATGGGATCACAGGGGTGTTGTACTCAGCAGTGGATTTGGAAACATTCATGAGATCAGTAGTTGAATATGCTGTTAGGAGATTGGGTGTGATTGCTGGTGGGTCACTGGGGCATGAGCTGGGAAAGTATATACTTGTCCCCAGTTTCTCTCTTCTATTTCCTGGCTGACATGGGATGAGCAGATGTCCTTTACCCGTACTCTACCAACATGCAGTTTCTGCCTTGGAGCAAGCTAATTAATGTCTGGACCAACAATTCCTACAAATGCAACCTGATCCACAATAGCCAAGAAGTAGAGACAACCTATGTGTGCATTAACTGATGAATGGATAAAGAAAATATGATTCATGGATAAAATGAAATACTTGTCAGTCTTTGTAATAAAAATAAATCTTTTTTATTTGTGACAATATGAATGAATCTAGTAGATATTTTTTATGTAAAATAATCCATATAGAAAACAAGTCTCCATGATTACACTAACATGCGGAATCTAAAAAGTTAACCCATTCATTCCTCAGTTGATGGGCATTTGGGTTGTTTCCAAGATTTAGCTATTATGAAATGTGCTTCTAGAAAGGTGGGTGCACATATATTGCTGTGACATGATGTTTTAATTCTTCTGGGAAAATACTCAAACAGGGAAAGATGTGGTATTTTTATACAATGGACTTTATCAGCTATAAAGAAGAATAAACTTGAGGTTTTTATAAGTAAGTGGATGCAACTCAAGACCGTACTTAAAAGTGAAATAAATAAGACTTATCTCTCTAGTGTAAAAAACTGAGAGTAAATAAGATCTATAATGTACAATAGATATTGTGAAAGGGAAAGGAAAAGAAACTGCTCAAAAGGAATGAACGACTGGGACAAAGGAAAGGAGAAAAGAAAAAAGGGAAAAGATTACATACCTGGGTATATACTCATAATATATATATATATATATATATATATATATATATATATGGATTTTATGTCTGTATATGTATTCATACATATGTGTATATATGTATTCATATAACTTTATATACAAGATGGATCATTATACTCTACTCTCTGTTAGTTCATCAAAAAAACAGTTTGTGCTTTTATTGTTTGATCATTTTTTATGCCTATATCTTGTAATCTGAACAACTACTTTGAAGTTAACAATATGCAATATTGTTTTGAAATTCTATGTCATCATTTTTATTCTTTTTTTGTTTTTCAAATAAAAAAATAAAAATGTTAACTCAGAAGCAGAGTAGAATGTTGCTTGTCAGGACTTAGTGCTAGGGGTGGGACAATTGGTGAGACGTTCATCTAACAACAAAATTTTCGATTAACAGAAATAAATTCAAGAGATCTATGGACAACATGGTGACTTTAGTTAATAAAATGTATCCTACTCTTGGAACTTGCAATTAGAGTATTTTAGGCATTCTCATTACTAAAAGAAAAGCAATATGTGAAGTTGTTTGCACATAATTTAGCTTCAGATAGCCATCCCACAAAGTGCACATACTTCAAAACAAAATATTTTACCCAATAAATTTACATATTTTTTGTTTTCCAAATAAATAAGTAAATGTTAAAATGGTTCTTTAATTTATATCATGTAGAAACTCAGATATTTTACTGTGTGTGTCAGTGTGTGTGTGTGTGTGTGTGTGTGTGTGTGTAGCTGGGGGTATTGAATTGAAGGCCTTACATATGTTAGACAAGTGCTCTACCACTAAGTCATATCTCTAGTCATTCAGCTCTTGATTTTTAACATTGTACATGCTCAAAATCTTAAACAATTTTAATCAGTGTGTGAATATAGCAACAAACATTTGTGTCCCAGTATGTGATTTTAAACAGCTTTAACCAGGTCTAAAAGAAATTAAACAAATTTAATATTATTTTTCTTAAATTCCTCATAATTTGAATTCTGTAATAAGCAATTTACTTGATATAAATTAATAAATTTGTTTATTAAAGAGAAAGACTCATGTTATTTTGTAATTAGTCTCAGCAAATGATTAACAGCTTAAAGTGATCTTTAATAAATTTAAAAAAATTTGCAGTTAAACCTAATATTTGATATTAAAATGATTATTAGTTTTCCTTTAACTTCCTTAAAAATGACTGTATACTAATAAGTTTATTCCTTAACTTAAAAAGAAAATAACTGTAAATAGTGAGGCAACATTCCATGTATTAAATCCTGACTTCACACAGTTTTTCAATAATAATCGTTAAAAACCTTAAGATAATATTTCCTATTCAATCATATATTATAATAAAATTAGTCATGATTTTTGATAAAACATTTATATCTTTCAATAAAACATTGTTTATGCTATTGGATAAACTATTATTAAATAGGAATATAGTTCATAGCATATCAGGTTATTATTTCATTACTTAATATCTAGCATCAAAGTAAAATTGTGGTATTTTTTTAAATTAAATTTTAAGATTTTATTTTTAATCCTTTATTAAAGTTTATAATGTTATATGCTGCTTCATTTCTTTATTTTTGTTTGTTTTTCAACTGCAGATACTATTGTATGCACTTAAAACATACAACATGTTATTTTCATTATTTATGCATGGTGGATTGGTTAAATTTAGTTAATCACTATATGTATCAAGGTACACAGTTACTTTTTTTTGGTGAGAACACTTTATATCCACTTTCTTAGCATCTTTCAGTAATACATTGTTTACTTCAGTGACTATATTATACATCTCCTGAACTTTTTTCTATCTGGAATTTTATATTCTTTGATCTCATGTCTGTAATTAATCTGCACTCTTCAAAAACTACAGTCTTTGGTAATCACCAATGTGTTCTTTACTCCTCTGCATTCATCTTTTTTAATTTCCTCATACAGTGAGATCATATGCTATTTTTCTTTTTGTGCCTTATTATTTCACTTAACATCATGTCTTCCAAGATCATCTCTATTGTCTCAAAAGACAGAATTTCCTTCTATTTATGACTGATTAGCATTCCACTCTGTACATGCACCACATTTTCTGTGTCCATTCAATCAATGATAGGTACTTAGATTGATTCCATATAGGCTACTGTGAACAATGCTTCAATGAATATTGGATATTTCTTCAATATACTGATTTCATTTTGTGTTGCAGATATACCTAGTAATTGGTTTGGTATATGAGAAGATGGTTTTTAATTTAATCTTATTAGTACTCTCCATAATTTACTCATAATGTCTGTCTTCTCTACTTATTACCTTACACTTCCAACCACAATCTGTAAGATTCTTTTTTCCCATATGCTCTCCAAAACTTATCTTTCACTATCTTTTTCTCTCACAGAGGATAGAACATAGAATTTGTTGTGCTAAACTATTTGTAATTCTGATACAAAGACTCACTAAATTCCCAGACTGGGTTTAAGTTTGCAATCCTCATTCCCCACCTCCCAGAGAGCAAGGATTACAGGCATGTCCTACAATCCCTAGTCTATCTTTCACCTTTTTGAAAATAGGTCTTCTAACAGGTTTGGGAATATACTTCAATTTGATTTTAATTTACATTTTCTGATGAGTGATTTTGTTCATTTGTAATATACCTGTTCATCGCTTTTTTTGTCTTCTTTACATAAATATCTAGTCAGATTCTTTGCCCATCTCTTAAAATCAACCTATTTGTTTTACAGTTATTGAGTTGCTTTGTTAATACATCTTGCACAATAACTACATCCCAGGTGTATTTTTGCAAATGATATCTTCTATTCAGTAAGCTCTCTCTTCCTTCTGCTGTTTCTTTTCTGGAAAGAGGTTTTTTAATTCGATGTAATCCCGTTTGTCTATGTTTGTATTTGTTATCTGTGCTGCTGCCTTCATATCCAAAAGTCAATGTGTGTGGTTACATTTTAAGAGATCTTAAACATAATCAATTTATAAATTTCTACTTCAATTTACTTGTAATCCATACTGTCTTGGTTACTTTTTTCTCATTGAGACAAAATACCCGATGCCCAATATGAAGGAACGAAGGTTTATTTCTTACAGTTTTGGAGGTTTCAGTCCATACTCATCTGGCTCAAGGGCAGGGTAGTGAGGCTGAGGGGTAGCCATTCATGGCAGCCCACAAGCAACAAGAGTGAAAAGGCAAAAGAGGAAAAAACAGGCCTTCTTCCCTCCCCTATATTGCATGCTGGCCCCGTCCATGGATGGGTGCAGCACTCACACCACCAATCCCAGCACTAGACAATGAACCAATCACAAATGCTAGACTCAGCTGCGTCCATGACAGCATGAGGCTTGGGGGGGCCACATACACAAAAACCAATTTCACATGCTTTAGCTAGTTACAGTTTTCCTGTTTTGTAGACCATGAGTTTTTCTATAGATTACACTGTAAAATTCAGTCAGTGAACAAACAAACATATACCCAAAGCTATTCAAAGGACATTCAAAACAAGAATACAAGCTGAAAATCAATCATATGTCATGTTAACTTGGCACCAAGTTGCATTTTTCTTACTTCTGCTTTAATTACAAATAAAATAAAATAAAAAAGGGAAAGAAATAACATGATGTTACTAATTTGAGAAAACTGTAAATTTTGTAAACAGGATTATTAGGCATTTTTGATAGTGTTTATAAATATGAAATTATTGTTTTAGGAAACAGTTTTAAAACTAATGAAGTCATTCATTTAGTCTTATAGTAGAGGAAAGTAAAATCCAAAAGCCTCAGTCATTCATAAAAATAAAGGTTGATAATGAAACCTGGACATTTAGTTAAGTAATCCTTTAACTAACGTGAGACAGTTTCAATTATTTATGTTTACCTTATTATTATATATTTATCATGCCCTTTGTGTGATTACTAGATATTGGAAATATAAAAGAGAGAAAAATTCAAATGTTCCTATAAGCAAGTAACTCAGATTTTGTGAAGCAATTAATACATTTCTCTCATGCAGTTAATAACAGTTTCAGTATAAAACAAATGAGTTCAATGAATAATAGAGATTTATGTATTTCACATTACTATCAATGATGCCCTAGTTATATACTTAACTTCTCAATGTATCTCACAGTCTTTGAAAGAAGATTTAAAGTACTGAGGTTGTTAAAGTTTTTGACAGGTTTAAATACCATCAAGATAGAACAAGTACATTAGTTCATAATCAAGTCTGATGAATGATACCTTGCACTTTCATTGTTTAGGTGCTAATTGTGACGATCCAACAGAGGACCCAGATACACCCCATTTACCAAAATTCTCAGTATGTGAAAATGATAAATATCTATAATGATGTTCTATTTCTGTCCATATGACTTTGGAAGCAATGAATTCCACTTCTCCTATGACAGTACATCATATGATTGGGCAAAATATTTCAAAGATTAATAGGCTGTCAGAGAAAGCTCACACTGATAAGAATGATCTGTAAAATTATATACCTCTATGTTTGAAAGTATTTTATGCAAAAATGTGGAGAACTGCAGAGGGTGCATATAATATTTTAAATGAATATTGGAAGTGTCAGTATTTCATTTAAAGTGTTCATGAAGAATGACGGTGGAAAGTTAAAATAGAACTCTAGATTCAAGTAATATTTTAAAGATTGCAAGCCTTGAGTAGCAGTTTGGAATCACCAACTGACATTCTGGCATGAAGAATCAAAGGAGATCTTATGGAAAGTATGACAACCTTGTAGATAGATTAAATTAAAATCTATCAACATGTAGAATTGAAGGGAAAAGAAAAATTTTTCTTGACTCTAATGGAGGAAGCCTGATGGTGGCTTTTGAAAATTAAAAATGTTGATATAAGCAGAAAAGTATTAGAAACTGCTAGAGGACCTTGACCCAGATTGCACTGAATTTCAGACTTTGTAGGCTTTAGAATATCTAATAAGGACAATAAGTATAGAAATTACATTATCTTTATTTACTCCAGGTTTACACTAAGAAATAGAGGCTTTCTGAATATTGCTTTGGCTCTTCTTTAATGACTCTTTGGAAATAAAATAAAAGCATAATACATATTGGACTAAGAAATGAGTTCGACATTCTCTATATTCATGAATTGTAAAAGAAATGCATGAGATAGCACAAAGTCAAAGAAAGCAACCTTGTTATTTATCCTCTAAAATGTCCTTGCAATTTTTTTGCTCTTTTTAAAAAATTATTATTGCACATTGGATATTGATTTAGAATCAGTCACAATTTAAAATACCATAGTGACAAAATTTTTAAATGGGACATATAAAATGTCACACTTTTCCTAAGGAAATATACTTATTTGATATACAGAAAGAAGATAAAATAATCATTTCAATTAATACTTAAAACAATATGTCACTATTGTTTTAAGTATTAATTGCATGTTTACCATGAAACGACTGACAGCTAGAATTTATTTTCAAATATAAGGGGCCAATCTATACACACATTTGTACAGAAAGACACAAAAATAATAGGTAGATAGATAAGACACATAGATGCATATATACATAGATAGATGGACTAGGTAGTCACATTTATGAAGAATAAAATAGGTTAAAATGTCCTAACATGTTTTCAGAAAAATAGAATATGCCTACAAAGAAAATAAAGAATAAAAATGTTTTAGAGTTGATGACATAAACTAAAACTGAAGAAACAAATTACTGTGCATTTTGAATGTGTCTACATTACATCAAATAAACAAATGAGGGAAAGTAACTGAGTTGTGATTCAGATTATCAAAGAGTGTGCTATACAACAGTATTCAACTAACCAAAATTAAATCTTCCACATAGGGTCTTACTCTGTCCAACTTTCTCCCGTTCAGAGGGGGCTTTGTTGCCTGAACACAAACCGGTCTCCTTCAGTGGAGGTCCTCTTCAAAGTGGGGTTTTTCTCTTTATTCAGTAATTACAAATTAAGGCATACTTCTGCTTTTTCTCAAATTCTTTAATTCTCATTATCCAGTTGTCACCATGTTTTATAAACTAATTGATTTTTACCCCAAATGATTATCTTAACAACATGAACGCTCTATTATAAATTAAAAAATTTCTACAAAATTTCACATCTGTCGAATGGTGTCAGTCACTGTTTCTGTTTCAGTTTTTCTTAATATATATTGAATACTATATTGGTAGGACATATAAAAGGATAAAAATTTAATTTTCTAGTCTTATGGCCAGATATATTTAAATACTCAGGATTTGCTAGAGTTTTGGACACATATTACAGTGCATATTGTTTTGTTATGTGACTTCCAGATTTAGATAGTCCAAGTAGTTAACTGTGATTAAGTTTTCTATCATGCCAGGTTGCTAGCAAACACCTTTAACCCCAACACATAGGAGAATGGGGCAGAGATTCATACATCAGATGCCCGCATGGGCTACCAGGAGATCAAGACCCAGCCTGGAATATAGGGGGACACTATATCAAACAAACAAATTTTTATTTAGATCAAATGAGTATAGGATCATGTTGATTTATATTGAAGTCTAATTTTTCACCAATTAAATAGAAATAGACAAGTTTTTCTCAGCTTTTTCAATTTTTAAGTTTTGAATAAAACACTATATTGAGTAGTACTGTATAGTTTACAAAGCTTATGAAATAGTTTTATATTTGCTTGCCTCTGTAAATTCTGCTCTAGCAAAAAATAACACCCATATATACACATCCACATCTATGCTCAAACATAAACAATGTCTTTTTTTTTTTT
>RJWT010040986.1:0-12408 GCA_004365215.1 Cuniculus paca
TGCACACAAATTAGTATTTCATGCACTATTTTTCAGAGTAAATGAAATAGAAAACAAAACTATTTTTCATTAGTCTTCAGTATTTTATTTTGATTCCTAACAGCTACCACAGGTGAACACTCAGAATCAACATGGATATTGTCTAAAAGCCAATATTTGGGAAGAGTTCATTAGAAAAGGATTTAAACACAGAATTAGAAAAGGTTATTTTTTGTAATTCATTAACAGGCATAATTCTTCTTTTCCATTATAAGATAAAACTGGGGGATTCTTTCAAGGTCTTGTATTTAATTATTTTTTCTTTGTATATACTCACTTGGATATATTTTAGCTTAAGGCAAAAAGCTTATGCTTAGTTATAAATATTTAAATTAATCCTATAAAAACATTAATAATCATGACTTATTCAGTGGGTAGTGTATTGTGAAACTGTTTATCTAGCATGTCCAATTTTATGTTTTGGACACACATTGATTTTGCTTTGAAATAAGTGCATGTAGTGTTAATACTCATCCACATGTAAAAATGAATTCATAGTAAATATTACTGTTATAGGTTTATGCACTGCCCGATAAACTGACCTTCAGGTTTTTGAAAGAAAGGCTTTATGAAGCAGGTCCAGGCAGAAGGATATGAAATTCCTCTGAGAATAAGAAGCAGCACAAGGAGCCCCTTTTCATTGCCTACTGCTTTTTTCAAACAAATTTTTGATTCACACTGAATAGAGTAAGCCTCTATTTCACTTGATTTTGCACAAGTCTTTACAGACCTGCAGAGTTGGAACTGTTCTGGGCAATTACCAACCAAGTCTTACTTGAAAAAATGTATGGTTTGCAAAACTTCCATAAACCATCCTCCCATACTCAAGCGGTAGCATTAACAGTGACTACAAAGCTAAGACACTATTTTACTTGTACATTTCTGACAACTTCCATTGTTCAAAGAAATTATACCTCTGCCAATGTTGCTTTTATTTCATCCTACTTTACATTTGATTATAAATGGCTACATATCTGAATTTACTTTGCATTTACCATATTCCCTAGAACGATCAGCAATAACAGTCTGAGTGAACTAGAAAAATATGAAGAGCATCTATTTATCTTCAGTTTAATACTGTATAGCTTTTCTTCAAGTCACTGTTAGTATATAATGTAATTTCTTAATTGAAACTTTGAATTTGTTGTTCCTTTCATAATATTTTGAAGCTGTATATGTATTTAAAGGCTTAGAATATTTACCTGCAAAAACATTCAAAATGCACGATGCCATATGGCCATTAGTATATTTTAAAATGCCTGTTTTACCAATATTTTTTCTCCTTGCATAATATTTTCACCAATATCAATCAATACTACCTGTATCTATTGCCAAAGGTTGTGGTCTGTCTCTGAGCTCTTGATTTAAGGAATATATTGGAAACAACTATAATTTTATTGGCATCCATTACGACTACTAAGATCAAATATTTTCTCTATGTTATAAATGCCTAAGCAAATTCAGAATTTTGGTTATTCCAAAAAAAATACATAAACAAAGTCAAAAACAAAATTAAACCAAATACATTGGATCAAATTTAAAAGGGAGATATTAAAGCAAATTGAATTATTTCTTAAAGGATGGAAAAGCAGAGAAAAAAAATCCTAACCCACAAAGAGAGCAAGCGTGAAAACTTACCTTTGGCTCCCACTTGGAGAAATGGCACAAAGTAACCGAAGACGTAGAGCCAGGAGTGTTTGCCCCTGACCAAAGGATGTGAACTCTGTCTTGTGGGAGGTGGAATTTATAACACTCAAGTTTTTGTTTGGAAAAGTTAACCTTGAGAAATGCTTCTGTGTCATTAAAAACCCCAAATTATTTTAAGGTAGCCAAAGCGAAGCAGCAAAATCCAAATTACATAGTCTATAAAACTCTGGAAATTATGTTAATGAAGTTATAATCTCCTAATTGTCCACCTTCAAAATTTTAAGTAGAAAAAGTTTATCTTAATGTACCTCATCTGTAACAAATTCATCAAATATGAAAGGAAGTTAATGTACAAAGGAATATTATAGATGAGTATTTCGTGAGTGTTCTAATAAGAAATAATAATCCCAAACCTTGCATGTCTTGAATTCCTTTCTTCTCTTTTCATTAATGTTAAGTGAAATGTAATAAATGTTATAAAAGACTTACCTGTTTAAATTTGGCTAAGTAAAAAAAAGATAACCAAATAATTTTGATTGCCTGGAATGCTTTAATAATGTTGAACATTTTGCATGAAAAAGATTAAAAGAATTATATTTATAAATAATGCATAAATATAACCTGAACTCTGGAAAGAAAATGCTCTCTTTGTCTCACTCTTTTATCTTTCACAGCCAAACAAATCAAATTACATTAAAAAATTCCCTGAACACAAGATTTGTTTTAGACTCTTGATACCTGACATGGTTTGTGAAACTGTTTTGTTATAGATATGGAGATTAAAAAAAAAGTGCGTTAAATTTCCATTTCTCACTTTCTTACTGTAAAAGTTGCAGAGAAAGGTGAAACTTAAATCTTTCATTCCAGTATATTTTATGTAAATCTGATTCATTGGACCTAGAGTCTGTCCTCTGTGGCCAAAATAAATAACTATTTCGAACTTTGAAAGCTGGTTTAGTTGGGGATGAAAGTGATGGGGAAGAATATTGCCTGGCTTTAGGATTTTCTCAGACCTTTGTACCTTTCCAGTCTTCATTGCTCCTAAAACATCTCTGGCCATCTCACTCTCACTCTCCATCACTGTCATCTGGTCCTGCTACCAAATGATTTGTTCTTAATGTGCTTTCTTTTTTTTCTTGCTATCAGTATCATTTGGGATGGAAGCAATGATAGTGGGTAGTGTGTAAATCTAGCAAAAAGTAGACCATCTAGAGCTAAGACCACCTGTCATCCATAAATTCTTACCCCAACATACAATACTTTTAAAAGTACTACTTGAAAAAATATAAACCTGAGTTTATGCCAGCTTTAACAGCAAGTTCCCACACTAAGTTAGATGACTTCACATATTATTAATTCTCTCAACACATTCTTATTCAGAGTGGTTATCACTATTCAGAGATGTGAAGACTGAGACTTGGGTGTTCAATGATCCAGCATCACATGGAAATAAAGAGAAAAATGAACTGGGTCTTCAGATATTCCTCCACTCTGCTGGGGAAAATGAGAATCAATGAAGGCTCTGGAAGCACTCAGTTAACTAGGGTTTATTTCAAGTCTTGTTCATGCATAAACTTCTTTTTTTCTTTTTTGGCTATTTTACAATAAATATAGATTAATAGAATATTCATGAGAAACCTAACTCTTCTTTCTATTCCCTTATTATTTAATTTAGTAGCATACATTATCAAGTGACAGAGTTTTGGGATCTATGCAGTCCCTTGCTTTTTGCAGGGCTCTGGTTGAACCAGTTAGACTACTTCCAGAAATAATAGTTTCATACTATCCTTCAGTGAAATGTTGCAAAGATGTCTTTCTTAGGCTTCAGAACACCATGAGAACTAGTATATACTAGTGTATTTGAAGCCCCAATTTAAAAGCCAAGTTATTTGCCTTAGTATAGAATTGAAAGCAGAAATAATTCCTCTAACTTTTGTTCTTTCAAAGTAATGAGACTTTCACCTGTGTTCATAAAAATTGATCATTTGCTCAATCATTTCTCTTGATCTTATTTGGACTCATTTCAATATTTCAAAATCTGCTTTGAACTGTAAAAGCTCTGTTGTGTATGAATCTTGTGAGGACCTAATCACCACTCAGCACTAAGGAAGGATTAATTACCAGTTCCAGCCTTTCTTATCCTTGGTAAATATCATCTACTTTCAAGATAATTTTCTTAACAGAGCCCAAGTTTGATTATCAGAAACCCCTAGGGGATCACCTTATTTAGTCACTGAAGTTTTATGGGTTTTTTCCCTTTTAAATGCCAAAATATTTTACAAAACTTTTTGGCTACTAATCTTTGCAAAATTAATTAAAAACTATCTTTCTTGCTTTGACAGAATTAACTTCAACAAAGAAGTCTTGCAATGATTATTTTCTTTCTTTGCTGCAGCAATAGTGAGTAGAGCACAGCACATATGCTGAGGACAGTCTATGGTGGTTGCCTGCCCTTGCTACTGGCCCCCAAAGACAAACTCATTAAGAGCTGCAGGAGAATACTGATGGATCAGACCGTCTTCATTGTAATAAAACCACTGCTTGCATTCTTCAGTTATCTTTTTGTAAAGAACTGTTAAGATGAATCTAGATTGCCTCTCTGCTCACCAGTAAAGCACAAAATGCCTCAATTTCTTTGTCACTATAACCTCATTGTGTGGCCTGTATCGCTCCATATTGTCCCGCACTTCCCCTCCTAGCATCTTTTAAGCCTGATTGGTAACCTACGAACTCACCTTTTTCCTCTGTGACTTTGGAAAACAATTTGAATGCTTCCTTTGCCTTCAAGGAACCTGGCTGTCTCCTGTCGCAGATTTTCTACTGCCTTTCTGCTGAAACAGTTACTGCTTGCCCCTACTCACTCACATAACTCAAGAGTAGGGGAATTTATTTCTTTCCACCAAAATTGTCTTCCAAGTGGATTCTTCTCTTTACTTCAATAACTACTCATGTTGGAAGTCATGAAACTTGGCCTAGTTGCCTATAGGTTCTTCCCTGCTGTCAGCTGCTTGACCTCCTTGCTCATGATTTTGCTCCTGGCTGATTGTTACTCTCCACACATATCCTTGTATTCATGCCCAGGGACGTGAGCCTCCATGTGCATGATCCATCTGTCTTAGTCACTTTCTAATCACTGATACACGGTACCCGAAACCCACAGTTTAAAGGAGAGATTTACTCTGGTCCACAGTTTGAAAAGTTTTAGCCTGTGGTTGGCAGGCACAAATGCAGACATGACAGGATGAAAGTGGATGGCACAGAGGAAAGTTACTCATCTGATGGAGAACAGAGAGCCAGAAGGAAGGGAGGAGCCAGAGACAAAAATGCTCCCCGTGACCCACCTCCAATTAGGCCCTACCCCCTAGCATTACATTCAGCCACTGTGAGTTCACTATAGATGAATCCAGTGATGAATAGAGTTCCCCCTCGTTCCAATCATCTTCAACCACACATGAGAATTTGGGGGACATTTTTGCACCAAACCATAACATTATCCCTCATGGTGATCTGTCATTGTTTTATGTTCATAGGCATAGTGAAGTGTCCACATTTCTACTCAAGTAACCATCATCACTCTTAGATCCTCTGGCTCATCACCAGTAGTTTCATAACCCTCACTAGAGTGGTGCTGTTTCATCTGTCTTTTTGCCTCATGAGATCTTCATTCTATAGACCATCACTTTGTCACCATCCATTAAATCACCTATCTTTGCTTTCTCCTTACTGTTAAATAAAAAAGACAATAATTACGATTATTCCTAAAGGCTTTCTTCTCTCTTCCTTCTTTTTCTGTCATACCCACATGGGAAAACCTCAATTTTGACTGAATACAACTCTTCACTCTCTCCTCTCCCACATTTGAGAAACTATGAATACCATATTAGTGAAAGTCACACATGGCAATGATTAACTTCATTTTGCATTCTTAAAGGTAAATTTTAATCTCAGCTGCCAGATCCAGTGTGTTTCTCATATTGAATTTATTTCTAATACTCAGATCATTAATTTGTAGCATATCTATATCTTCACGCCAAGAAGGATAAGCATAAGTCATTAGTAGGAAAATAGATGCACCTTGATATCATAATATTAAATGAAATAGATGAGACACATGTTTAAATATTGCATGACTTTTCTTATATGAGAAACCCAAAACATAACAAAATAAAAGGTAGCTAATAGGAGATGGGGCGATAGATATTTTAAAAATGGAAAGCGGGTCAAGAGATGAAGCAGGGGGCAGGGTATGGGCTAAAAAACAATTGAATTGTGCTATATGCATATACCAGTTCCCCACAAAGAAGATAATCATGTACTGCAAACATATACTAATAAAAAATAAAAAGTGATAAAAGTGGTTGATTTGGAGGAGTCACGAGTGTATTAATGTGCATTCTCAAAATTATCTCATTTCAAACATATTTAATATATATGATAATTTGTTCCATTTATACTACTAGCTTGTCTTTGTTCAGGGAAGAGATACTTTTGTGTTTTTATTTGTTTCTTTATTCTTTGTAAGAGACAGTCTTCTTTGCCTATGAATTGTACTCTGAGTAACATTTTGTCTATTCTTTTAATATTGCAATACAAAGTGTATTAACTATTATTATTCTCTAATTATGTTTTGTAAAATTTTGTTTTATTTTTTCACAGAAGACAGAAGAGTGCTCTTTTAACTTTTTAGTTAATGTGTACTTGTGTTGCATTATGCTAAACATGAAAACTAAAAAACATTCTTATCAACTCAGAGTTTCTTTAAATAAAATAATCATTAGCTAACACGTTGAACATTTAATGTTCTTTTATGACATGACAAATCACTTCATGTGTATTGCATCATCTAATTAAATATGACTTTACACTAGAAAAAAAGAAATGGGAGAAGTGATCAAATTATATAATTAACTTCCTACTGTCAAATCTACCTGCACTTAAAAAAAAAAATCTACCTTCACTTAATATGCTACTTCTTTGATTTCCCTTCTGGGACTGCAAAGAATTTACAAGTATGTCTGCCAAATGATGGCTAGGATCTTATTCTCCTTCATCTTCTTTTTTTTTTTTCCCCCCGGCACGAGGGATCGAACTCACAACCTTATGCTTGCCAGGCAGGTGCTTAGGCCAGTGAGTTAAATCCCCAGCCCATCTCCTTCATCTTCTGAAGGTGTGTGGTTTTTTTGTTATCTTGCCCTTCTCAATATCTTGCTCTCTACCAACCCAGTTCTGTGACTATATTACACCTTCTCTGGCATCAGGGGCAGAATGTTATTCTACACAAAACAACTGAACCAAATAAAAATCAGTATAAAATGGTGAAAACAGCAGCAATTTAGAAAGCATGCTAATGCCTGAGAAACTAAAATTCAAATTATTTTAAAACAGCAAAGCTAGACCCTTCCTCTCTCTCACTCTAAGCTGAGACCAAGTAAATTTTAAAAATATTTCTACAGATGATTCACTCTATAAACTCTTGAATTTTGACTTTTTCAATTATACCCCATAAAAAATAATGACTTTTGAGCTCCACATTTTTATACCACTATTGTCCCATTTCTATGGTACTTTTAACAGGAAGAAAAATCTCAAATAAATGCTCTTCATTGGCTATTTTTTCTTTCTCTGTTCCCATTCAGTTCTCAGATCGCTGCAGTATGGGCTCTATATTCCACTGTAGCTTTTGGTCTTGTCTTAATAGCTCAACAGTCTACTCTAGTTTCATTGCTATTATTATATTTAATTTTTCTCTGACCTTATTGGCTTTGGCTTTTTTTTCTCTATCCAGCCTCTATTTTTGAAGCACTTTGGGTTTTAAACTTCATGATTCATCTTTTCTGTATTTATCCTTTTTCCATGAGTGACCTTATCCATGCTATAATTTCAGTGGAAATACTAATAATGTTAATGATAATTAACATTTCGAAGATTCACTGTAAGACTGTCATTGTTTATTACCCTCTTTTAAGAAAGAAAAACTAAAGTCTAAAGAAGTTAAGTGACTTCAACAAGTAAGATGCAGCCAAAATGAAAGCTGAGGCATTCTGCCTGCAGAGCCCAAGTTCAAGGTCCAACACCAAGCTACCATCTTCTGCTTAAACCTTCCAGTTCTGTGTTCCCAGTCTCCACATTTCACTCAGTTGTATACTCCTATATGCCACTGCATACTCAGAAGTTGGCATCTTCACATGTATGTTGTCTTAATCTGCTTTTTATTACTATAACTGAACACCACAGACAGAACTTTATAAAGAATAAACATTTCTTCACATTATAGTAAAACTGGGATGTTTTAAGGGAATTATATAGGCTTCTAGTAATGACTTTTGCTGGTGGGGCTCTCCAAAGTCTCAGGGTGGTACAGGACATCCAATGGCAAGACAGCAAGTCCTAGCTCAGGTCTCTCAATTCCTTATAAAACCAGAATTCCATTTGAATAGGGTTCCATTTTATAGCCTCTTTAATTATCTTAATTGTCTCCCAAAGGGCCCTGTATAACTTCCTTTAACATTACTTAACTCTTAAGTCTCCAAATGTCAGTCTGATTAAACTTCACATACTTCAAATACAGAAAAATAAAATTTAAGAAAGTAAAATAAAAGTTTCTTATTTCCTCAGAGCTTCCAGGAGGGATGAAATTTCAATATGGATTTTAGTAAGGATATTCAAACCATAGCAACATCGAATTGGAAAATCACAATATGTCTGAAATGATATTTTTTGGTCTTTTGGGTGTAACCCAGATTTTGCTCTTCTCCCTTTTGCATTTTTGGCGATCTCACATCCGCTTTCCCCAAAGATCCAAACCCTTAAAAGTCTTGTGATCTTTTTTCCCCATTTCCTTAATATCCCATCCTTCCCTTCCCCATCCAGTCTCAAAAGAGATCTGTTCTACGTCAAATGCATTTCTTTCCACCATCCATTCCCATCTGGAATACCAAAAACAAATGGACAAATAAACAAATGGATAAAAACAATACTACTGAATCTTACTGTCATGTGATCTCCAAAAAACAGTTAGAGAAGTGATAAATATGTAAACACATAAAACTTTTTTTCTTTGAAAATATTAGTTAGGTTCCTATTTCTCTTCTAGTAACAGTTAAACTCCTAAACCATGACCTAAATAACGAGTTCCCTCTCTGTGAGACCTTCCCTTTCTCTCTAAACTGAGATCAAGCTCCTCTACTGTTATTGGGTTACAAACCTACTGATGACCTTCTTGTTGAGGAATAACGCCAAATTACATTTATTTAACATATTACACTCAGTCATTCTCACTCAGTTTATACTACCTAAACTATTTAAAGACTATTTTTTAAGACTATTAAGTTTCTGCATAAATATCACCACAAAGCTTTCCTGACTCCTCATAGGAAAATAGACCCTCCTCCTACCTACCACACTGTTCAATCTCACCACAGCCACTTTTTCATAGCACGTGACCCTATTTGCTTTTACATTTTTTCTGATCTTCCTTATTACGGGTCTTACATATTATAGATCTATTCTAGGTGATTACAAACTCCATAAAGTAAGAGAAGTATTACTGGTCAGAATCACAGGGTCTAAAGTATTCCTCAACCAAAAATTCATGCTTAATGTTCCTTAAACAAATTAACTAGAAATTTGTCAAATTGATAAACAATAAATAATTACTTAATAACCGCTATGATTTGCTTGAACTACTCCCATATATACAGTTAAATACATATATATATATATATATATATATATATAGTATATACTTGATTACTTTTTCTATATTTTAATTGCTTTTCTTCTAATCTAGTTAACTGTCAAACTATTCAGGAATGCTTTCCCAGTTGTTTCATGTGGGCCTCTTAAAGGTTTTAATTTTATTCACTGCTAAGACTTATGTATGTTGCATACAAAGATATATAGCATGAATTTTGGATTAGAATACAAGAGGTTTTGGACCATTTAGTTCTCCTTCTGGTTAAAAGTTTAAAAAAAATCAAATTATTCATAGGAAAGGGAATTCATTGTCCCAAATAACTGGAAAGCACATTTTTCTGTTTGTGTGAAGTTTCTCCTGTTGGCATCATTCTCGGATAGGACACCCAGAGGAGGTCGTTACCACTGTTCCATGTCTTACATCATTTTAGGTTGAAATCCAGAGAGAAAGAGGAATACTCTTCATCCTAGCAATCTTTCAAAATATTTCCCTTCATGTCATTTGCTCCAAAGAAAATGAATAAATGCATTCAAAACTTGAAAATCAGTGAGTCTGGAAGATTTTAATGTCATAATTGACTGACTTCTCAGCTTGTAATACCAACTACATCATAACATTTGAAGCTATCTACAATAAATTGCATAATTTACCAATTTATTTCCTCTATGAGAATGTAATCTCCTTTAAAACACGGTTTGCATGACTCTTTAATTGTAGTACTGCTAACGTGATACAGAATAGTCATTCATCAAATAAATATAATAAAATAAATTACTGAACTGACTTCGACTTTAGGTCAAAGGATTTTATTAAATCTTTAACCAACTAAAAAATGGGTGGAGAGTGAGTCTCAGAAAGGACTAGTAAAAGAAGGATGAAGAAATCCTGAGTAACAGAAGTCTTTCAACTTGAGCACAGAAGCTTTCTCTAAACTATTTTGGTTGAGATAAAGTCTTCTTGTCAAAATTTCTGATTTTTGACAGCCTTCCAAATGATTTTTGACAGCCTTCCAAATGAGTTGTGTGCAAAAGTCCAATATTTTTGACAAATGAGATACTATGATATTAATAAAGTTATTTTTCTTGGTTAGCATACAGTATATTGTTTTCACATTGCTGAAATCTAACTAATAATTAAAATAATGATTATAGTCACAATCAGTGTTTATTATTGTAACTTGGATTCAAATTGTTCCTTTATATTTACATTTTTGTGGTGCTGCACTTTTAAAAAAAGTTACTTTTGGCATAAATTTTATATAATCATCATAAAAATGCAAAGATTATAATTTCTTGGGAAAGGAGAAGTAATCTCTATCCAAATGCTTACCACCAAAAATCATTATGTCTGCATTACTACAGATAAAAGAGATGCAAATTACTAGAATGAACTTATAAAATATTATATATTTTTTTCTTAAATTAACTTTATTTCAATATGAGAAAATTTTACTTTAAAGGAATTTGTGAAAAACATAGATGTTTCATACTAGTAATAGTACAAAATTAACTAAAAATATGAAAAAAATTGAGTATGAAATATTTTTTGCATATGGAAACTTTAGATATACTCATTTACATTTATTCTTTATTCTGCTTTCCATTGTTTGTTACATTTTCAGCTTATAGAGCTTAGTAAGTCTTTCTTTATCTGAAAGCATTCTGTTTGCATTAGCATAGCTGAGGGCTTCTATTGTCTCCTGTGTGTCTAATATTAAAATACATTTAATCTCCACAACATTTAGCTCAGTGGCCTAAGCGCCTGTCCGGCAAGTGCAAGGTCATGAGTTCGATCCCCAGTGCAGCAAAAAAAACAAAAAAAATCTCCACAACAATCTTATAAAATACTTCCTATTAAAGAATTTTGCCAAGATTATACTACTGAAATTTTTCAGAATGAAAATTATGAAAACTTAGATCCTGACAATTCTTTTTGTCCTGTTATATAAAACTGTGTGACAGATACTTTGATTTGGGATATATGCACAATGATATTTAATACTAGTAATCTCCTTGTTTCTCTACATTAGTCTTATTTTTCAAAAGATTTTATTTATTTTATTTTTTTAAATCTCTTTTTAATTCTTTTCATTTTCAGATTTTTCTTCTCCAATCTTTTGTGTTATGTTTCTTGAGTCCTTGTATGTTTGAAAATATCCACAAACTTTTTATTCTAGGACAACATTCATAAAATTTTCTTGGATCAAATGCTTAGGATGTTAAACATTGCTTCATTGTGTTTTGGAACTAAAGGTTGCAATGGAAAAGAGTGAAGCCAGATAATTATTTTTCCACTGATTAGGTCACTTGCTTTTTCTCTCCAGAGTCTCATCAGGTATTTTTAGACCGTGCACTTTGGAACCATTGCCAAATGATTACTTTATGTTTCTGCACTAATTTTTCCTGAGAGAATAGGCATAGTTTTATTTGCATCTCTTTTTTTATTCTTAGTTCGAATTTCAATGCCAATATATTTTTTTAATTTTATTTAAATTGTCATGATCTTTTTTCTGAAATATTAAGTACATCATTGTTAAACTTGTTTTGCTATTTTTCATCCTTTTTACTGCAGTAAGTTTTATTCTTTTCTGTGTTTTCTTTGATCCTTCCATTCTTTTATTCTTCACTGAACTTTAGTGAGTCTTTTGAAATATACCCAAGGAAAAGTAACAAAGGCTTACTCTTCATGGGAACCCACTCCAACAGAGTCCTATTTGAGTTGGAAAAAGTAAAATCAGTTAACACAGAAGCCCCCTCCAAACTTCCTAGGTCACGTAAGGGTAGGGGGACAAAGGATCAAGGAATCCTGAATGTTGTAGTTCAGGAACTCAGGACTACTAGAACCTAAGATTTAATCATGAGTTTCCATTGAATTCTTATCCTCCTTAACACCTGACAGCCACATCAACAGGACTTCAGTAGGAAAACAATGATTTCAACTGAGAGAGCTTCAAGACATAAGACTCTCTGTTTAATAAGGAGTTTTTAAAAAACTCAAAGACAATGGAAGAAAAAACTCCAAGAAGG
>RJWT010040987.1:0-12414 GCA_004365215.1 Cuniculus paca
TGTCCTGTGCTTTTGAAGATCATCGGGGATCTCAAGTGTGATACATGTGGATATACCAGTCCTTCAGAGTGGCCACTCAGGAGCTGAGGTGGCTGCAGCCCCCATACCTGTCACCTCTGGCCATGAACAGCCTCCTCAGGGAGTCACAGTATGCCACAAAAAAAGTATTTTCTGTGTGCCATACTGTTAAGAATATTTGGAGAAGATGTCATGATTTCTAATTTTTCTCACTCTGTAGATATGTACGACCAAGTGCTGAAGTTTGGTGCTTACATCGTGGATGGCTTGCGGGAATGCTCCCAACCAGTGATGGTTTACATTCCTCCACAGGCTGAGCTGCGGGGCGGCTCCTGGGTTGTGATTGACCCCACCATCAACCCCCGGCACATGGAGATGTACGCTGACCGAGAAAGCAGGTAGAGTGTCTTCCTTATTTCTGTTCACTGACTCTAGGGACCCTCTTGCTGTTGTTTTCCTCCTAGACAACATTATGATCAAGGCAGTTTTATTTGAATCTGTCCATTGCTAAAGGACTCCAAGGTCAGAAAAACAGGCAGTGTAAATAATGTCTGCTAAACCAGGCCTAAACTGAGCATCTCAGCATAATCCCCCATGCTAGATTCCTTTACTATGAAACCCTCTCTTCCAGACACCTCTAAACTCGATTCTACACTCCCACTTATTATTCACCTGTGCCTAGTGACTGTTTTCATTGTCCTAAGGTTTTTTTGTTTTGGTTTGGTTTTTAATGGTACTGAGGATTGAACCAAGGGCCTTTTCTCTGAGCCACAGCCCCAGCCTTTTTATTTATATGTATATTTGTGTGTGCTGTTTTTCGTTTTTAAACTAAGTTTATTGGAACACCTTAGGTATACATAATGATCTCATTCATTATAGGGAATTGAACTTGATTCTTTTTTTTTCTCCATTACCCTACCCTCCCTTCAACCCCTTTTCCTTTCCTTATTTACAGAAGTTTTGTTTCCATTTTTTCCTTCTTTTCTCATCATTTTTTTTTCTTTTCCCTTCCTTCCTTTCCTCCTCCCATCTTCCTAGTTCCCCTTCTCTTTTGAACATTTTCTTCCTATTTGACAATATCTGATACAGTTCAGTCCTTATTTACACTTTCAGTTTCTCACACCAGAGAAAAAATGCAGTATTTACTCATGTGTCTGATTTATTTCCTTTTTGTTTGTTTGTTTTTTGTTTTATGGTTTTTGTTTTGAGACAGGGTTTCACTAAGTTGCTCAATTACCCAGGCTGGGCTCAAACTTTCAGTCCTCCTGCCTTTGTCTCTCAGAGTACTAAAACTACAGGAATACTCCACCATGCCCTGTTTCATCATCTCTTTCTTAAGTGTATGGCAGAGGGAGCGTAAGTGAGTTGGAGTAAAAGGACTGAATTGCTAGTCTGGAGTTCTAGGGTTTTAACTCACTCACTATGGAGAAACTTGGAGCAATCTTTGTACTTTCTGGGCTGCTTCTCTGTGTTTATTGATTGAGCTGACTGGTCATTGATGGGTACCACAGCACTCACATTCTGTGACTCCAGATCAAAGCTTCCTTCCTTTGGAGCCCAGGGTCTCACACTGGCATTCCAGGAGACTGGAAGACACAACATTTGCAGTGCCCAAAAAGCTGTAAGAGAGAAGCCCAGGTTTTCTGGGAGTTAGCTCTTCAAATTACTTCTGTAGAATAGATCAAAGCCAACATCCTTTGATAATGTTTCTCAACCCTTTCCTAAGTAGAGTTCTTAATACTTTTCCTAAGTATTTCCTTGACATTTGCCACGCACATTCCTATATCCACACATTTTATTGCAACACCTGCTTCTCTCTTTCCCCCAAAAAATTCAGCCTTCTACTTCAAAAGCTGCTTAGGAAAATCTAGTAGTTTTACTGTCAAATCAACAGACTGGCATTCTACATTGAAAGTTTTATTATTTTTAAGTCCTAATCTAGTTCTTGACCTGATAATCAGATCAGAGACCATTCCTCTGAGGACTTTGAAGTCATACCATCTGGTTTCAAATCCAGTTCTGCTACTTGCTAGATTTCAACAAATTTCTTTAAACTTGCAATACCTTAGTTTTCTCACTCATAAAATAGGGATAGTATCAGTACTCTATCTCATAGTGGATCTTCACTGGACATGGGATTTTTTAAAGTATTTATTGGTGAACACTTAAAACAATGCCTTATACCCACATAGTAGGCATTTGCTGAAATTTTTTAAACATAAAAATAATTTGAGTGTATTTAGGGCATAATTTTTGGTGAGAGGACATCATTAGTATTACTAGCCTGACATCTTTCACTTTGCTAATTTCCATTGCAGTGGGCAGAATATTTTACCTACCCTTTGACCTGGCCTAGTGTATCTGATCCTAGTCCTATCAGCAGGCTGACCACTGTGGTACAGGCTGATCAACATTGAGCCCTCACTGGTATAGCCTAAGTGCTAGAGGTGGTTGCCCTGCCACTGCACCTATAGCATCTCTTTTTTCTTTTCTTTTCTTTTTTTCCCCCCTTGAAAATAATGTGATTCCAGTCACCCTTATCAGCTGTAGGTGATGGAATCTGTATTCTCCCATGGAGATAGAAGTCGACTGGTGTGGTAATGAGAATTATTTTAATTGCTTTTTGCCAGGCCTTTCTCATACCTCACTCAGACAGTTCTTTGGTGCCTGCCTTTCTCTCTGGGGTGACTTCTGTGAACCATGGGTGGGCAAAACCATAATGAAGCTATTTCCTGGTCCACAAATTGTAACTTGCATCATTCTGTTGTCTCTTTTCTTTAAAGTGCCTCTATTTCTGTTTTGTTTTGTTTCTCTCTGATCCAGGGGATCAGTTCTGGAGCCAGAAGGGACAGTAGAAATCAAATTCCGCAAAAAGGATCTGGTGAAAACCATGCGTAGGGTAGACCCAGTCTACATCCGCTTGGCTGAGCGATTGGGTATGTCTGCTTGTCGTCCTGGCAAATCAATGAGCCATTCAGCTGATTTGTAATGAGTGCATTCATAGGCCAGAGAAGGAGGCATTGAAGCATTTGATCAAATTCATGATAATCTTTATTTACTGTCCTCTGTATGGTAAGAACCCTGGTAGAATGAAATAGTGTGTGTAATAAGAGGGAAAGTGAATCCTAAAAAAGCAAAAGTCATTTAAATTTTCTTCTGATATTTCCTTATAGTACAAATACACCACTTTTCTAGGATAATCCTGTAAACAATGATTAGCTAGAAGTTGCTATTGGGGGGAGGCTAATGAGGCAAAGAATATGCAATACTTAAACATGTCTTGTTTCTGTTTGTCCCTTTAAAAAGTCTGTCTCCATTTCTGAGGAATGTGAAAGTCAGTGTCTTGTTATAGAAAGGCTGGAGTCTATCCACACAGTGTTCCGAGAACATCCTGAGCTAGAGAAATGGAAGTAAAAGACTGTGCGCTGTGTGCTTCCAAATAGTGGCTGCAACAACAGTAGCCCTGCGAGCATTCAGCTTGATGCTGCCAGCCATTGCTCTGTTGCTCATTTGTTTTCAGAGGTTATGGAAGGCACTTGCAATTTGAACATAGGAAGAAACCATGGGAGCCCTATGTTGAGTCCAGACTCTAAATGAGTTTTAAATTCTTTTAAAAGTGTTTTTCTGCCTTCGTCTCCCATTGAGCCCCTTTCTGTATCAGTAAAGATAATTGGTTTGAGGTTTTGTTGGTTGGGTTGGTTTGGTTTTTCTAAAGGAACAGAGAGGTTGTCTTTAAAAAGTAGTGAAATTCAATGAATGGAAGGAATAAAAAAGAAAGATTCTGGCTCATTTATGTTCCAAAGAGTGATTTCATTAATAAAGTACCATTTGTGGGCTCTATATCTTCACCATCGGGGGACAGGAAAACTGCCAAGTATTTGCCTACAGTGTGAAGACTGCACCACCAGGCAGTTGGAATCCTGAGCTACAATGCTTGCCAAACACAGTGACTGGAGGTACAATAAACCCTGTTGTGTCGCATTGTTTGCCATTAAGTAACAGCCACCAGTAACTCTAACCGGCTGCAGCCTGATCCTTTTATGGGAAATGCAGGCTTACAAGAAGAAATTGGCAAAGTTGTTTCTAAAATCTATTGCCACCCAGAATTGTTGAGGTAGTTTTTTTCTCTTTCTTTTCCAAACAGGATAATTACTTTTGACCAACCCCATACACTTTAATTAAAGTAACTGCAGCTCAAGAGCAAGTTACTTACAACTGTACATAGAGAGAGCTCTAAAAGCTTCAGCCACTGATAAGCATCTCACTTAGATGGCTCATAATTGCTCCCAGCATCCAGCAATTGTTGCTGCTGTTTTTTCCACTAATTTTGTACAAAGACAACAATGCCACAATTTCAGGACATAGCAAATTACATAACTAACTTTCTTTCTTTCTTTCTTTCTTTCTTTCTTTCTTTCTTTCTTTCTTTCTTTCTTTCTTTCTTTCTTTCTTTCTCTCCCCCCCACCCCGGTTTTCTTTCTGGCCAATTTAAAATTTGTCAAAGTCGGTCTTCTTCTGGATCACTGCCCTTTGATATTTCGCGCACTCCATTTGCCACAAACAAGCCGCAGGGCCGCAGTTCATGCTGACTCTAGCAGAAGCAGAGAGAGCTCCATTTATCTTACACTGCCTGCTGAATTTCTCCTCATTAACTGGGGGTTCACTGCCTCTTTTTAACCCCCCAATGGCTGTTATCATCCCTTTAGAGTAACAGGATGGTAAGGAGACAGATCTTCTCTACATCTGTTTGCAGAATGACTGGATGGTGAGGGGTGTGGGGCTGAAGCTTCCTTGTCTCCAAGTAAAGTGATACTGCTCCCACCTTCACCCAGCACCTTTTAACTTTTGAAGCACATGAATGGGAGAGGGAGGCGATTCTCAAGTGACGGCCACTTAATCGTTTGTTACAAATCATCTCATTATCAATTTCCTATCCACACTGAAGAAAATCCTATTTATTTAACCTTGACCAAAATGATGCTTAAGAATCTGTAGTCTGCTAACTGTGAGGTAGGCACTGGCCCAGGGAAACTTGGGAACGTGAGCAGTGGATTCGGAGTGGAGATAACTATGTATGAATCTTGGATATGTTGCTTGCAGGTAAATTGTTTAACTTCTCTGAACATCAGTTTCTTTATCAGTAAAAAGGGAACAACATTCCCACTTGGCTAATGTGAGGATCAGATTAATGTACATTTACTTTGAATCTGCGAAGTATTTCTCAAATATGGAGTCTGGCATCATTTCTTTTCAGTCTTCATCATTAGAAGAAGTAGATGGGCAAGTTCAGCATCAAAAATTCTGTGGCTGTGGCCCATATCTGGAACTAGAAGTACACCCATCTTTCAAGTATTTGCAGTGTTTCAGGGAGATCTCTCTCTCTCTCTCTCTCTCTCTCTCTCTCTCTCTCTCACGCACACACACACACACACACACACACATACACAGGTATATCAGTGTCACAGCAGATGAACCCAGATATGAAACCAGTTCTTTGAGAGTTCACAGTGACTTTTGGCTCTTTTCACAGTGCCTACAACCACAGACTACCAAAATGCTTTTTCACAAAGTGAATGAAAGTGACATCATTTTCCAAACAAGGAAATTGAGGCAAAAATCAGGGTTAAACTAATCATCTAAGACACAAAACAAATGTACATAAAAGCCCAGAATAGAATTTTCATTTCCTATTTTTTGAAGGAATTTTCATTTCCTTCATTTCCTTTTTAAAAAAGAGTTCCTCAGATTTTACTGCAGCTGAATACTGAGCCTGATCTAAATTAACAGAGATTCCTTCCTTTGTGATCTAAAGCCAATTGCACTGAGAAAATCTGATTTAGGAGAAAGCCTATAGGAATGGATGTTATCTTGTATTCCTGATCTCTTTCCAAATCGGCCTCTGCGCTAGGGAGCACTCACAGAACATTTATAGACAAACCAGTACACAGCTGATTGACTGTGTTCAAAAATGTAATCATTGTTTATTCTCTTAGAATAATATTTAATTTCTGTACAGCTAACTTCATCTTTCTAGATTTTGTGTGTGAGCTGGGCCCTCACATATTTTAAAAACTGATCTTCAGATCTTTTGTCATTTTATGTGGCTAGTTTAGGTACGAAGGTGGAGAGTTGCTAGTTTGCAAATCTGTGATTATAGTAGAGTATAAAAATAGTGCATACATTGATTTCTGATTGACATGAAGAAAATTACCTTAGGAAAAACGTGGACTAAGTTCAGATCCCAGAGTTTGCATTGCTGAACAAGTTCTGGCCCTGGATTCTCAGAACCAAGGCTTAGTAGAATCATTTTGGAGAAGAGTACATCCCAGCATTTTGCTTGCCTTAAGAAAATTAAATTCCTTTTCTAGAAATAGAGCCCCCGCCCTCCAGGGCCTTCTTGTGTCCCACTGTCATCCCTCTACTGCCTTACAAAGCCAAGAATAGGGAGAGTGGCTATGGAGCGGGACTGCCACACTATCGTGGCCTCTCAAGTACTGTGACCTGAGGTCCTCTCCTAGATCTTTACCTTCCTCTTTTGTTCAGAGAGAAGTGACAAATCAATTTAGATGGAGAGAGAACTGTCCAGCTCGAGTGTGAAGCAATTATAAGTTCCTCACTGCCCTTCTCCCATAGTACAAAGAGCACCTGAGCAAAGGAGTCACTGGTGGCGGCGGGGGGACCTTGTTCTGCACTGTGGCACTGTTCCCAGACACCTGGGCAGGCTGCCATGCAGCTCCTGTGTGTGCCCACATAAGTTGTGCCCTAACAAGTGGACTACTCAAGCCATGGAGCACTATTGCCAGCCCTCACTTGGTCCTTCCAGGCCTATCAAGCACTCAACATTCCTTCTGGCCCAGTGTGTCTGGGTGCAAATCGAGTATTGTGGTGGCAGATGAGGATACACAAGTCTGTAAAAAATCTTCAAGAATGCTACCTTACAGGCCTTCTCCTTAGCAGACAATATGATAGGAAAGGGACTTGGGACTGACCAGCTGAGCTAGGTAAGCTTTTTCAGTCACTTGTGTCTACCTTCAAGAGCTAGTGCAGTTGTTTGCGGCAAAAAGTGCTGTCCTTGCCTGAAAAGGTGAGATAGGAGAGAAATAAACTCCAATATACATGTCTTGGAAATAGCTTTTATCTGTTGTTCATGGGTATCCTCACTGGCACTGTGGCCACTGTGTCCTCTGCGGCTAGGACACTGGTGAAAACAATATAAGGTTTTCTGTCATGAAGGTATGTGGGAATCCTGCCTTTCATCTTGTTGTTAACAGCTGAAAACCCACCTCCTTGCTCTAATGCAGAAACTGCTTGGCTTGATACAGTTTAGAGTGACAGTGACAACGCTTGCAGGGAAAGAGAGGAGTCATCCTGAGTCTGATCCCTTAATCTGATTGTATGTATAAAAACACCCCCTCCCAGGAAGCAGTGATTCACAGTTCTGTCAGGCCAGGGGGCTTGGCTGGCCTTTGTTAGAGGGAAACTAAGTTTCCTCCTGCTTGAAGGCTGTCCCAAAATGTATGTGAGACTCTCTTCCCAACTTGTTCTTAGTTGACCTAGATCCCTGAATCATGCCCTGTCCGACTGAGGGGGAGTAAATTGGGAAGGAAAATAATAAAAGGCTGCACAGGCATGTATATCTCTACTAGAATTTAGGGAATCTGTGCTGTTTCCTGACTTCTACGGATATTTGCATGAGGCTACAGGGACAAGACTGAAGGAGAAATAATATGTTTTTTATTCCTATTTAGAAATCTCCAGGTTTACTGTAATGATTTTTTAAACAACACAACACAACACTAACACTGTTGCAAGGAACTTTAGGGTTAAACTCCCTTGGGAAGATTGGTGTTAAAATCAATATGCAAATACAGTTGTATTTAGATAGGTATGGCCCCCTTTGAAGAAAAGCAGATATATGAAAATGGGATTTAAAAAAAAAACTAGATACATTGGGAGAAATTATTCCCATTACAAAAGGATTATTTGCTTTACCAAAGGATTCGCTGCAGGGTTCCTTCTAAATAGCTCCCTTAAGGCATTTAAAACAGGATCTGATTTACACAGTTTTTTCAAGAATGCTTTTGTATGAAGAAAAGCACACCTGTTATAGATCTAGAAATAGTTTTACAGAATTTTTTCCCCATCCTATCTTACTATCTTTATACAGAAATTTCTTTCAACATAGAAAATGTGATTACATAGATCTTTTAAACAGCTACTTATGTTTGTACTTTTGAATCTTAATAAGATTCCAGTCTCTTTTATGCTGATTTTTCAGTCTCAAAGTTGAAGTATGGGTGTATGTTTTAATATCTGATATTCAGGAGCTTTGTCAGGAGGATGGTGTAGCTTTTATTGCTAGCATCATAAGTATTTAACCAATTAAAGCAAACTCCTTTTTTAGGGAAAGGAAAAAATACCCATAAAAGTTGAAATTGGGTTTAAATTTACATAGGCTTCTTACTGTAACTTAAAAGTTAAGAATGTTTCAAAAAACACTTGAATATTATATTTTTTTTAACAAAACCCCATTTGCCAGATGAGAACTGTTACATTAAACAAGAAACTGAGCTCAAAAAGGAAGATTTCTGCAAGGTCACCTGGTGCTGAGAATTCTTAGTCTGCCAGTCTGGTTTTTATTCTCAGGTTTCCGGCCTCAAAGTCCCCAAATCCTACTCCCTAGGATGTGATCTGCTCCCACATAGGGTAGGGCTGGCCTCCACTTGGCTTCCTTCAGTGTCACAACTGGTAAAAACACTTCCTGTTAGGGAAATGGGCTGCTCCTCCAGGTGTTTCTCTCCAGTGTTGACCCCACAGAGAAGAGATGTGGCACTGCATTATGTCCTGGCTCCTGAGCACACTCGCTGAGCAGTGGGTTACTTTAAGGTATTTTAAGGACTCTTGCCTCTTAAACAAGAATACCTAGGCCCAAGTCCTGGCTTCACATTTCCTGGCTTTGTGCCGTTGGGCAAGTGCCTTAACTTTTGTGCCTGTTCCTCATCCGTAAAGTAGTGTTTATTTTTAGGATTGATGGAATGATTAAGTGAGATGAAAAATGCTTAAACAGTGCCAGCACATAGTAAAATCTCAATAATGTTAGTTCTTCATATTTGATCAGAGTAGAGCTACTTCTGTCTTTAACACTTTTTATAATGTGTTTTTAGGATATCATGGAGACTTTTTATTTGGGGGAAGAAAGAGTAAGAGCAACCACATTTCTTTTCCCCTTTCAGTCTTACCTAAAGTCTGGTTTTAGACAAGAATGACTTTCTTCTGTGTAGCGTATTCTTAAACACACTCACACACGAATACACACTGACTTGCTTTCCTAAAAACCCTAAGGCCCTGCAATCTGGCTAGAAAAGAAAGAAAACCATTCCAAGATATTTAATTGTACAGGGAGCTTACAGGATTGATCGAGAGCTTAGCTTTTTACAATAGTCCAGTGAATAAGAAATGCTCCTGACAAACGATCAATGATAGGATAATCACTCTTTATCCCCCTCCTCATTCTTACCTTCTTTCTTTCAGGAGAACAGGGTTCAGAAGTCAAAAATCTTTATAGACGCCGCTTTTAAATTAAGCAGAAAATAGACATTGACATATTTGTTAATCTCCCCTAAATCATTACCGGGGCTGGCTGCTTTGCTGTACAAGGAGAGAAGGGCCCTCCACGTGCAACACATGGGTAAAACTAGCTAAAGAACAGCCTCTTATTTTTAGAAAATAAAAATTTTAAAGCCAGTTTTTCCCTAAAATAAGGTATGCAAATCCTTGGCCATTTTATGTGCATTTTAAAACACATTTTGGGCTTCTGTCTTTCCTGTGCTCTGCTGCCTTTTTTTGAGGTGAGTCTTCAACTGTGATCAGAGGCATTACTGAAGAAATCAAACACAGCAGCCTTTGCGGAATGCTCTGTGGTCTTCCTAGCCTCAGGAGGGCCAGAGCATTATAAGTGTTTATTCTGTTACTCTTTCAAAGCCTCTAGAATAGCTTGATTGGGTAGGTGAGACCTTTGTTAGTTCAGGAGCCAGCCTCCTCTGTCCCTCTAACATGGTCAGGCTAAAGACTGATTTCAGAAGGCTCTCCCTCAGCCCATATTGCCTCCCACTTCTATGCTAAGCCTTACTCTTAACCCCTTGCTAACCAAACCCACTGTGTGCTTACTACAGGGATAACTGCTTGACCCACCATTCAGTGTGGAAGAACATAGGCTTTGGAGACAGTTAGATCCAAGAGTAAATCCTGACATTGCTACTTAAGAGCTGAATGCCTTTGGGAAAGTCACTTGATATTTCAGAATCTCTGCTTTCTTGTCTATAAAATAGATACCCTGTCTGTAAGGTTATTTCCTACCAAGATCAGAGATGTCAGTGAAATAACTTGGAAAGTACTCAGAAACTTTGGGGTATTTGGCCTGGCAGCAGTGTTAACAGCTGGCCAGACCTAGCTCTGAATTATGCATGGTGACTTATGAGGTATATGATCTTGAAAGATTTGACTGCAGTGCCTGACACACAGTAAATGCTAATAAACAGTGTGTTATATATAGTCCACATGTATGTATATGTGCATTCAAGTGTGATGTTAGTGGTTTACCCAGAGGGAGACCGTTGAAAGGGCCGTTGAGGACTGGGGATTTAGCTCAGTGGAGTAAGCGCCTGCCTGGCAAGCACGAGGTTGAGTTTGATCCCTAGTGCTGCAAAAAAAAAATAATAATTCTATAGCCAGGCGTGGTGGCTCACGCCTGTAATCCCAGCACTCGGGAGGCTGAGACAGGAGGATTGTTGTGAGTTTGAGACCAGCCTGGGCTACAAAGTGAGCTCAAAGCCAGCCTGAACAGCATAGTGAGACCCTGTCTCAAAAAGACAAGGGCTGGGGATTTAGCTCAGTGGCCTAAGCGCCTGCCTGGCAAGTGTGAGGTCATGAGTTCAATCCCCGGTACCGCAAAATAAAAAAATAAAGGACTGTTGTATTCTTGATCTCTCAGTAAGGAGAAGCTACCCTTAAATCTTCACTACCAGAATTACATCTCACCTGCAGAAAGGGTAGGAATCACTGGAGACATTGTCCTAGTCTTAGTTATGGAATGGGACTAAGATGGAACTTCAGCTCTATCAGCCAGGAATCTGCCGTCATCGCTTGGCCTTTTCAGAAAAGAAAGAGATACTACTACTAAAAAATTGGTCTTCTGTCCCCATTAAGCAAGAAGAAATACATAATACAGTATTGAAAAGCTTCAGGGACCAAACTGCTGTATTTGAGTCTTGACTTTGTTACTGTCTTGCTTTGTGACCATGACAAGTTATGTGAATTCTCAGTGCCTCAGATTCCTCAACTGTAAGATGGGAATAATAAGAATACCAACTGCATGAGGTTTTTTGAAGATTAAATGATTTAAGAGAGGTAAAGCACATAGAATGACATCCAGTGCTTTCTAAATACTGGCTTTGATTATTGATTATATGTAGTGGACAACTAGGAAAAGCTTTCAGCTTGGCTAATTTTTCTAACTTTTTATTTGATAATGATTTCACAAAGAAATTACAAGAATACTGCAGAGAACTTCTGATACTTTGTTTTCAAAATCTGTTAATATTCTCATTTGCCTCACTATTTGTGTATGCTCAATCACTCTTGCTCATTTTGTGTACACACACATTTTGTGTGTGTGTGTGTGTGTGCTGGGGATCAAACTCACGACCTCATGCTTGCCAGGAAGGCACTTACACCACTGAGCTAAATCCCTGGCTTATACACACACTTTCTTTCAACTATTAATCTGTAGATATCATGGTCCTTTATCCATAAATATTCCATGTGTTTTAATAACATGGATTTTTTTTTCTCTTATATAACCACCATATATTTATCAAAATTAGGAACCATAAACATTGATGCAATACCATTGTCTAATCCATGATTCATATTATAATTTATTAAATTTTTTTTTTGTTTTGTACCAGGGATCAAACTCATGACCTCACACTTGCCTCATACTACAATTTTGCCGTTGTCCTAATAATGGCCTTCATAGCTTTTTCTTTTTTCTCTTTGGACCTAAGATCTAATCCCAAACCACACATTGCAGCTCATTGTCATGTAGTTTTTAGTCTCCTTAAATCTGGAATAATTATTCAGCCTTTCTTTGTCTTTCATGGTCTTGACATTTTTTAAGACAACAGGCTGATTTTTTAGCATATTGCTCAATTCAAGTTTGTCATACATTTCCCCATGGTTAGATTCAGATCCTACTTGTTTGGCAAGGATATTGCAGTAGTGCTGTCCTGTTCTTAGTACACCATGTCAGGAGGCACAAGATGCCAATCTGTCCTATTTCTGGGGATGGTAACTTTAATAACTTGTTTAACCTTTTTTTTTATATATACTAAATTT
>RJWT010040988.1:0-12394 GCA_004365215.1 Cuniculus paca
TGTCTTGGTTACTTTTCTCTTGTTGCTGGGACAAAACACCTGATGCCCAAAGTGAAGGAAGGAGAGGTTTTAGTCCATACTCAGCTGGTTCCAAGGCAGGGTGGTGAGGCTGAGGGGCAGCCGTTCATGGCGGCTGCAAGTGGCAAGAGCAAACCGCGCAAAAGGGGGAGAAACATGTCTCCTTTCCGACCTTACATTGTATGTTGGCTCCACCCCTGGGCAGGTGCAGCACTCACACCACCAATCCCAGCACTAGACAAGGAATCAATCATAAATGTTAGATTCAGCCACTTCCATGACTACATGAGGCTTGGGGGGGCCATCTATATACAAACTATAACAACATGTATGTCTGTTTGTGTCCACACTCTACTGTTGCAATCCCTACAACTCTGTAATAGAAGTTGAAGTCCAGAACTGTAATGCCTCACACTTTGGTCTTGTCACTCAGGATTGCTTTTAATATTCTGGGTCTGTTCCAGTTCCTATGAATTTTAGGACTATTTTCTCCAGTTCTGTGATGGATACTGTTGGTATTCTGATTGGGATTGCATTACATGTGTGTAACAATTTTGGAAGTATGGCCGTTTTGACCACAATGGTTCCATCTATCCAGGAGGGGGATATGTTCATTCTCTGATATCTTCTTTGACTTCTTTTTCAGAGTGTGGTAGTTCTCTTTTTTGTTGTTTCGTTTTTCTCACTGTAGTGGTCTTTCGCTCCCTTAGTTAGCTTAATTCCTAAATACTTAATTTTTCTTGGTGCTACTGTGAATGGTTTTTCTCACCCAATTTCTTTCTCAAAGGATTCCTTATTAGTATACAGCAATACTACCGATTTCTGTGTGTTGATTTCGTATCCTGCTTGTTGTAGTCAGTGACAGATTCTGCAAGCCTGGGGCTTAGCTATCTCTAACATGACATCTGCCCCACTTGGTACCAGGCCCAGAGAAGCAACTTATCTCTCTAAGAGTAACTTCTATGTTCTCCTTCTAGTTCCAGAAATAAACCTCCCACTCCCTTTTTGCGTGTGCATCGAGCTCTCTCCAAGCCCAAGACTCCACAACCACCCAAGTGCTCCACCCCCAGCCCCCAGTAACCCTTTCTGTTTCCTGTTTTATGCACACAGATGCTCCTTCCAATCAGCTGTTGATGTCATTTTGCCCACCTCCCAAACTCCTCCCACAACCAGACCCAATAAAGGTAGCTTCACGTCTTTGTTCTCACTGAGTATCTGCACTCTTTCGCAGCCTCCCATGCCAACATTAGAGGCTTTTCTATGCTTTGCCTCTTTTTATTCTTTCTGTGCTGCCTCAGATTGAGTGCCAAAAATACTCACTCAGTCAGGGGTTACAAGGAGAACAATTACATACAGGACACAGAATTTATAATACTATTTTATGAGGGTCACCCAGAGTTAAATACAAGGAAGTGCAGGAAATCTGTCCACAACACTAAAGACCTAGAAAATTCAGCCAAGAGCCTGGATCCCACAGTAATGTCCTGCATCAGTTAAGCTGAAGACCTAGAGCCCATGACAGTGCCTCCCACAAGTCCAGTGGGAAGTGTACAGCCCACAACAAGGACTCATGCAAGTCTGTTTTACGAATCTGCACTGGGAAGGCCCAAAGGTCAGCGGTGGAAGCTAGAAAGTCTATGCCAGCAGGGTGAAGGATCTGTGCTAGCAGGCTGAGGGTTCTATAGTGGAGCCAAAAAGTGATGCTCAAAGTAAGAACCAGGGCTCCCCTGAAAAGTACCACAACCATCCTCAGCAACAATGAGGTCCCCCGCTCCTCCAATGATAACAGCTAAGTACATGTCAGGAAGACAGCATGACAACTTCTCCGGGAGATTAAACAGCATACACCTTCCCCTCCGGAGCCAGGAAGTGATGCTCCATGTAAGGACCAGAGCTCCCCCAAAGTGAACTACAGCCATTCTCAGCAACAAGGTCCTGAGTTCCTCCGATGAGAATGAGCGAGTTCGTATCAGGGAAGCCAGCCATGACAAGCTCCTCCAGGAGAACCAATGGCTCCAAACGACAACACTTAGGAGAACCCACAACGCCCCCCTCTTCCTCTCCACAACTTCTTGTATGCTGGCAACTGTCCTTGGGTATGCCATCTATATTCAGCACCATGCTGATTTAATTCAGTTGATGTTAGGTTGAGCACCAGTTTTTAATCCGTAACACTGCTCCATTACTAAACTGAGTTATTAATTCTGAGATTCTTTTGCTGGATTCTTTTTGGGTGTTCTATGCAGAGGGTCATATCATCTGCAAGTAATATCTCAACTTCTTCCTTTCCTATGCATATCCCATTTATTTCTTTTTCTTAACTGGTCTTGCTAACATTTCAAGTACTATGTTAAACAGAAGTGGAGGCAGTGGACATCCTTGTCTGGTTCCTGATTATGGAGGGAAAGCTTTCAGTTTTCCTCATTTAATATGATGCTGGCAGTAAGTTCATCATAAAAAAATTTATCATATTGAGATAAGATCCTTCTATACCTATTTTTTTCAGTGTTTCTGTTGGGCAAAAATATCAGATTTTGTCAAAAATGTTTGCTGGGTCTATTGAGATAATCATGTGACTTTTGTCCTGTTTATGTGATGGATCACATTTATTGATTTGCGTATATTGAACCATCCTTGCATCACTGGGGAGAAAGGTAGTTGGTTATGATGTGTGACCTTTTTAATGTTTTGTTGCATTTTGCCAATATCTTGAGGATTTCTGCATCTGTATTCATTAAAGAGATTGGTCTACAGTTCTCTTTGTTTGAATGCTTGTCTGGTTTTGGAATCACGATAATGATATCTATTATGTATGACTTTGGGAGTACTAATTCCCTTTAAATTGTATCTAGACCTGTGCTTCTCTTAGTTGGTAGGTTCATTACAGCTTATTTGATTGCCCACTATTGGATTATTCAGGGTTTTTGAATCTGATTGGTTCAATTTTGGTAATTTGTGTATATATATATATATATATATATATATATATATATATGTCTTCCCATTTCTTCTGAATTCTCCAACTTATTGGTGTACAGGTTTAAAAGTAGTTGTTAATAATTCTTATTTCTGCAATGTCTATTGTGATTTCACCTTTTTCATTCCTAAATGCAAGGATTTGGGTCTTTTCTCTTCCTTTATTTTTAGATTGGCTAAAAATCTGCCAAATTTATTTTTGAAGAACCAACTCTGAGTCATTGATTCTTTGTATTTTTCTGGTCTCAATTTCACTGATTTCTGCTCTGATTTTTATAACTTCCTTCCTTCCATTAGATTTGGGTTTAGACTATTCTTGCTTTTCTAGGATTTTGAAGTGCACTGTTACTTACTTGGACTCACTCTGCTTTTGTGATGTGGGCATTCATAGCTATAAACTTCCCCCTTAGCACTGCTCTCATTGCATCCCATAAGTTCTGGTATGTTGTACTGGCACCATTGTTTGGTTCTAGCACTTATTTTTTTGGAACCCATTGTTTATTTAAGACCATATTGTTCAGTTTCCATGCATCTGTATAATTTCTGTAGGTTTTTTTGGTCGCTGATTTTTAGTTTCATTGTACTGTGATCTGATAATATGCATAGTACAGTTTCAATTCTCTTGTATTTACTTAAACTTGCATTACTGGCTGGTCTGTGGTCTATTCCAGAGAGAGTTCCATGAGCTTCTGAAAAGAATGTGCATTCTGTTGTTGTTGGGTGGGTATCTATTAAATGTGTATTTTGTTGTTGTTGGGTGGGTACCTATTAAATGAAAGGAATATGCTTGTAATTTTTCTCTTCCAAATGAAAGTTCCTGCCATACTGGACCACACATATGAGTTAGATATAATGCCTGTGGGCACACATCAAAACATCCCCCTCAGCTAAGTCTGAAAAGATCACCCTATCTTTCATATGATAGGCAACAGAGTCAAAGAAGCAGTCATCTAAATGATGATATGGGTAAAGCAAATTCAATTTTTTCAAAAAGATGAGAGAAATGAACTTCCTAATTTATAGGAAGAGCTAATTTACTTTCTTTTATTAGCTTTCTACATATGCAGTTACTCTGCAAAGGTAGGTCTTTTAACATCTGCTTTCTACAATGCTACTTAATGCTATAAGACCACTGATTTAACTAGATACACAAAATACACACCACAGAATATTAAAATGCAAGTAAAGCTACCTTAATTACAGCTGGACAATAGGACAGTAGTATGAAGCTCACAAATGAATAATCTGCTTTCTAAAAAAACAAGTTGCTAGTTATTGAAAAAATAAGCCAAAATAAGAATAATAAATATAACAATGTGAGGCATTAAAGACGAGGTTAAAATATTTAGAATCAAAATGATTCATTCGATTTCATTAATTATACATGAAACTAGTTTTAATAAAGAAAGCATACAGTTACAGCAAGTAACATATTCCTGTATCAGTGCTCCACTCTCTTTGCATAAAGAACCATCATGAAGTTAACTGCACTTGCCCATCTCCAGGAGCATGCACCATGCATTTAACAGTGCGGCTGAGCCCCTAGTCTCATCCACGGAGAAATGAGTCTCCTTTCATGAAGCTTCCAAAATTCGTATACTTTTATGTTTATCATCTGTTGGGAGATAATTTTTGCATAAATTTTGAGGTGTAAGTGAAGATTTTGTTTTAACATTTTTTTATGTGGCTGCCCAATTCTTCAAACTCCATACTTTCTCTGCTACCGCAGTTCGTTTGCACTTTTGTCAAATATCAACTGGTCACATTTGCAAGTCTACTTGTAGATTCTGTTGTGTTCCACTGATCAATATGCCTACTTTTCACCAGTAACACCCTAGTCTGAACACTATAAATTCTATTAATTTTCTCTAAGCTCACAGTGACTTATCTCACCTTCATTCCTAAAGAATCATTTTCTTTGTGGAATTCTGAGCTAATAGTTCTTTCTTTCTGTACTTTAGAAGTATTGCTCCATTTATTTCTGGACTCCATGATTTTGGATGAGGAATCTACCATCATTCAAAGTACTGTTTTCTCTCCTCTGACTTTCAAGATTGTTTTTCCTCTCCAGTTTTAAGCAGCACGATTATGACATGTCTGATAGAGACTTCTTTCGGCCTATCTTGTTTGGGTTCACTCAGGCTCCTGAATCCTATGTTAATGTCTTTCTCCAAATGTGGAAAGTTCAGCCAGCATTTATTGTTTTGTTTTGTTTTGTTTTGTTTTGTTTTGTTTTTAAATACAGTCTTTCTCCTGTCCTTCTAGAACACTTAGAAACATCAATGTCAAACTCTGCAGTGCTGCTCCAGAGGTTCCTGAGGTCTGGCCTGTACACTCAAGCCTTTTTTCTTCCCACTCTGAGTGTCTTCTATTGCCCCATCTTGGTTCACTGAGCCCATCCAGTGTGCTTTTTACTTTGACAATCATGTTTTTGTCCTAAAAGGTTTATTTGTTGAGCCACCTAATCCAAGACATTTGAAAGCTGAAGTGCTCTGAAATTGGACACTTTGTGAGCACTAACGTGACCTTCGGAGTTTGATTTTGGAGAACTACAGAGTGCAGGTTTTCACATCAGGGATGTGCAAACAACAAAGTCTATGTAGCTATTCCACAGCCTGAAAAAACCTAATTCTGAAACTGTCCAGATACCAAGCTGTTTGGATAAGGGATCCTCAACCTACTTCACGTCTTGTATTTAGATATTTATTTTCTCAGACTCCTCCTGCCTCCGCTGGTACGGGGCCTTCACACTGAGCTACATTCCCAGCCTGTTTATCTTGCATTTTGAGGTAAGGTCTCACTGGTTGTCCGGTTTGAGCCAGGGCCTACACACCTCCTGCCTCGGCTTCCAAGAGTGCTGGGATCATGGGTGTGCACTACATCACACCTGGTTTATTTTCTGAGCCATTTTACATTTCTGCTTATGAGTGTTCTTGCGGTGTTGTAAAGCTCAAAACTAAGGTCTCATATTATGTGCAGCCTTAGCATCAAGTGAAACTGTGTGGACCAAAACCAGACTAACTGCAAAGCTCCCTTCCTCACTCTGCTTCTGCGACAGGTCCCTGAGACAAATGCGCCCCTCACCAAGGAGACCAGGTGCATACTCCCTCATGCACAGGCATCAGCCTGAGGAACCATCCCAGCAAGCCCCTCCCACTATCTGGCAGGACCCCAAGGAGGCACCCTGCCCTCACGGGAAGGCAGAGGCCCCTTCCGCAGTCTCCATGTTCACTCTGCCCCACTGGTGGGTGAGGCTGTGCCAGTGAGCAGGAGGAGCAGCAGTACGAGCCGAGGTCAGAGAGGGCCAGGCACCAACTCTAGGCCTTGCCACATAAAATCCATTCACTCTTGTTCGTGATGCCTGCCAGAAGTCACAACGTCTTCTCTAAACTCATGAACCTGGCTTTAAACAGCCTTGTTTCTGTTTGATTACCAACTTTATCCTAGTAGGCAGTTAAGATCCTAAGGCAGATGTTTGATCTGTCCCACTAGAGTTCAGATCTTCAATCCAATGGGGCAGCATGGAGTCCTAAGGCCATCTGTTTCCTCCACAGCAACTAACGAAATGGCCTGCACTCGGTGGGACTTAGAATCACAACGCCCCAAACATACTAGTCAAACAAGGGAATGGTCACATCCTGGCATAGGAAGAAAGGAGACCTTCAGTGCGTGCATGTGTGTGTGTGGTACGATGAACACAGGAGACTCAGCCTCGGGAGACGCCAGCACTGAAGGAAGGCGCCTCCCTCGGGCAGCTCCACGCTAACCTAACAGTGCTGCCCATTGTTCACGACACTGGTCAGATGTGTGACATTATGCAAGCCTCCTAAGAAAACCAGTCTGATCGCTGTTGTTGTACTGTTCCCCCTGAATCAGCATGAACTTAATCATCAGATTTGGCACACAGCGATCCTTTGCTCACTTATGGAGATCAAAGTCACCCTCACAGGATAAAGATGAGTCACTGCTGAGGATATTCAAAAGACAGCTCAGATGCTGATGTAAGTCCTAAAAGAGTTTCAACAAAGGCTATAAATGAAGCTTTGTAGAATCACAACTGTGTTCAGGACAACACACACTCGCAAGATTTAAAAATTCGTCATTGCTTCACAGACACACCTTGAAATAGAGTTCCTGGAAAACACGCCAACAGCCTGCTTTATTACTAAACACCGACTATAATACTGTGCAGCCTTCACCCTGGGGAGTGGAAAATGGACAAAACTCAAAACTCAGGGTGGTTATTTTGCTGGCTCCCCAAAATCTGAAGGTTCCCATGTATCCTGATTCATTCTCATTCTCAGTCAGATTCTTCATATTCTCCCCTTTTCATCTCTTTCTCCCTCCCTCCCGCAGGTGTGTGTGTAAAGTTTCTAAGAGAATACTGAAAGTATTACCATTGTCAGTCACTACTGTAACCAAGCCACCAAAGTTACTATCACCAAAAGTCAGATACCAACACGAAGAGCCACATAAAGCAGTGCCAAATGCACTAATTCAGTTTTCTTGGCAAATTCTGTAATCTAAATCCAACCATGTGGAAACACTACTGAAATCCAGAATGCACAAACATCACTCAGACAATCTACCTAAACTCTTAAACTGGTGTCTGGGAACATGGGCTGGGAGATGGTGGTCAAAGAACACACACTGTGGTCACAGGGAAGAGAGCTAAAAGCCCCTTGTACGCTGTGGCAACTAGGTCAGGGATCACACTGTGCCCTGAACCCGCCAGGGGAGTGAAGCCAAAGTGCTCGCCACACAGCCACACATGTGAAGGCAGCGTGCAGTCACCTGTGGGTTTAGTTCTGCCACACGCGTGTGCTGTTGAAACATCGTGCTGCAAGCCACAAATCTAGGAAAGTTTACTTGTCGAAAACACATAACCTCCCCAAAAGACTGGTGAACTAAGCAAATGTCACATGTCATGTTAAAGGGAAAACAGTTACCATCCTGACAGTGAGGCACATGGGTATAGCACACCCCCCAACTGGAGGCCCTAAGCAGAGTGTTCTACGACATTCTTGCCAAAAATGCACACTCCTAAGTTATTCCTGAGGACAAACTGGGCAAATCCAAACTGAGAGAAATTCTATAAAGTTACAGCCTAACACTCTTCAAAACTGCCCCCATTAAAGTCAAATATACATCGGCATTCTCCCAGATAATGAGACTAAGGAGACATGGTAGCTAAACGCAACATCAAGTCCTGAACTGGCTTTTCTACCAAACAAACAAAAAAGGACATCTGGGCAAAACTTGGTAGCACATGAATAAGGTATATAGGTTAGTAGTAGTACATCAGCATTAACTAATTCTGATAACCATGTTATATAAGATGTTCATATTTGTGGAATACGGTAGATGGAAATGCTCTATTCTACGTTTGTAACTGTTCTGTAAGTCTGAAATTATTTTGAAATGAAAAATTAAAAGATAAAATTAGGTTTAATGACAATCAAAAAAAAATAGTGCTATAAGTCAGGTTTGGGGTTCCACACCTGTAATTCCCATACTCCAGGGGGCTGTGGCAGGAAAATTCCAAGTCCTGCCTAAGCAATTTAGCAAGACCATGTCTCAAAATGATGATGATGATGGTGATGGTTGGGAGCCTTGCTCAGTGCAAAGGTCCTGGGTTCGATCTCTAGAATTAGGGAAAAGAAAAAAACCAGCATTGTAAAAAAAAAAAAAAAATCTTTAAAAAAATGTTTAAAAATAGCATGAGGCACTCTTCCAGAAGTGATTAAAAAATCATACATTTACCAAATGGAAAACTGCATTCTAGGTTAGAAAAGCACGACAACACAGCCACCACCACCAACTACAAGCTGGAAGTCTGAATATGGACGTACACAATTCAGGCATTTTGCCCAGAGATACTTTCTGTCTCCGCAATATTAAAAAGGGCACACTGCTTTTTTCCACAGCATTGCCCCCTCTCACTGGCATCTCACATGAGGAAGGGCAGGGAGGGCGGAGCCACACCTTCCCGAGGACACTCCCACCCCGCCCGCCCAGGCCGCTTGCAGGGAGACCAGGGTGCATCTTGAGTCACCAGAGGCCAGCCACCAAGAAGGGAAGCGAGAATCAAGTGGCATGCACGGCCTCAAGGTGACAAGTTAAGAAGTAAATGTGTGGTGCCAAAAGGGAGCCACGTCAGGGCTCACCTCACACGTGGTGAAATGGTCCAAGTTAGAAACAATGTTTTAAAAAACAGCAGTTTTTCCATGTAATGATCATCTAAGAGGATAGAGGGAGACCAAAAATACCTATGAATAAAGACCATCGCCTGTAACAGAGTAGAAGAGGCCTTTTCGACATGAAAACTTCCGTCTAGCACCCTTAGGTCACACATATACAACTGTACGCGTGCATGCGTGTGATACTGATGATCGAACTCAGGGATGCTCTGCTGCTGAGCTATCTCCAGCTCTTGTTTATTCTGAGGCCGGGTCTCACTACGTTGTCCAGGCAGGACTCAAACTTGCGATCCTCCTGCCTCAGCCTTCCTGAGTGTTGAGATTACAGGTGTGTGTCACTGTGCCTGGCTATAAAATTTTATTTCAAACAAACTGCTCCAGAATATAAAGAAAAAAATAAAAAGCCTTTACCCAAGGTACCTTAAGAACTATAATAGATAAAAGTGAACCATAAAAGTGTGGGTATCTTTTTTATGTGAGTATGTGGCCTCAAGAGAAATCAGATTTTTTTTTAAAACTGCAATGCTGCCTAATACACTATGAGCTATGAACTTGAAAGCTTCGTGGTATTAAAGGAACAACAAATATATTCCTCAGGGTCAGTTTGAGAAAAGCAGAGATAGGGAACCATCTATTTTAACGCATTCTGATGTTTATGATGAATTTACTTAGTGAAAAATAATTCTACTCATGAGAAAACACAATGCAAATTCAATCAAATGTGTAAAAAGCAGGTCTGAAATGGATCCATTACTGAAGACCGCCCTAAGAACGTAATTATACTGGGGTCATTTTAACACAAAACAGTTATTCAAAACATGGTAAATACCCAAATCATCAAGCTCATCTTCCTCCCATCCCTAAACTCTGTCACCTCCCAACTCTGTCCAAAGACATCACTAGCACAGCATTAAAGTCGTGCATCTGTTTCCTAGGAGGACTGTAACAAATTACCGCAAATTCAGTGGCTTCTCAACAAGAATTCATTCTCTCACAGTTCTGCAGGGCAGAAGCCCAAAATCAAAGTGTGCTCAGGGCCAGTCCCAACAGCCTCAGGGCACTCCTCCCCAGCCCTCTCTGGTGGCTGTGGAAACCTTCCGGAGTTCACAGTTTAGAGATGTGTGGCTCCCTCGCTCAATCTCCCCAGAATCTCTCACTTGATCTCCCCAGGATCTCTCCGTAAGCATTCTTCCCTGCTGGACTCAAATTCCCCTCCAGTAACCCAGGATGAGCCCCTCAAGCTCCTTTAGTTACGCATCTCCCTGGCCCTTCCCTGAGGATCTAGGGTCACTACACTGGAGTGGGAGGCAGGAGGCACCAGCCGATCTACTACAGCCACGGTCTGTCCAGGGTCAGCAACATCTGAATCACCAACGAGCACTCGCCTCTTAAAGGGTTTCAGAAACATGTTGTGCCATGCTTTTGCTCAGGTTTGCTTTACTTCACACGTTAGTGATGTGATCATTTTTTCACATGGGTCTGTTTCTTCCTGAATCCTTCCAGGGATCTTATTTGTCACTGTGAACAAGGTAGGCACGACGGAACAGGCAGATAGGTGCAAATGCTTCCTTGGGCCCATAGCAACAGGACTTTCCTGGTTACAAAACGTAAGTCTCTCTCACAGTGATGTGGGCAGGCTTTGCCCAGCTCTCTGTATCTTGTGCTTCAGTTTCTTCCAGTAAACCCTAATTTTATATATAATTATCTACTACTATATAAACACTGTACAATAAGGTTAAACACACAATTTTAACCTATTCATGCACATCATGTCTCAGTCATTGTTATATCTTTAGACAGGTATTTCATTCATATACTGATAAATGGTCACTTATATGTGAAAGGCACCAAGGAGGGTTCCTACACCAGGCACATACTTAAATGAAGTCTACTTTTTGAAAGAGTGACTTCACAAAATGGGAGTATCTCCAAATTCTCTGAATCAAAATAGCAAAAATTTCAGATTTATTGGATGATGCAAGATTTCATTATGGAATGTCAAGAAGGCGTTTTCTTAAATGATCTTTCCAAAAGAAGCAGCTCATCTATCTTCTTCATGAGAAGAAAAAGAACGCCTCTTTAGCTCTAATTTCAAGCTACTCACTAAGCCCAGCCTCTGTCCTGCTGGCCCACAGCTGAGGCTGCTGTCACTGAATGCAGCTGTCCCCAAAGGCCCGAGCTGCAGAAGCTCCTGCATGTGGGAGACTGCGAGCCGGGGCCACGGAAGGGAGCAGGTCACTGCAGACCTGTCCAGAAAGGGCTCTGAGGACCTCCCCTTCCTGTCTTGGGGTCGCAGCTGCCACAAGGCAGCCGTTTCCTAAGCCACACGCTTCCATTCTAATGTCTCAGGCCCAAGCCGGGCAGCCCGCCTCCCCCGACGGAAACCAGGAGCCACAGCACAGCTGCGCCCCTTCTAAGGTGCCGGCTCAGGTACTGTCAGCCCACAAGCGCTGCCCCTGCTCCCTGTGCGACCTGGCTGGCACACAATGCTCCCCACGCTGTTCAGATGCACATGGGGCTCTCAGCAGCCGTGTGACCTTCAGAAAAAGACCCAAGCATGACAGCAATGTGGGCTGTCATTTAAAACTCCAGAAGGAGAACAGAAAAGCACAAGAGACAGCTGGCAAAGTGAGCAACAGCTGGTGCAGTCATGGCCCTCTCCCTCTCCAGGAGGACGCCGTGGGCATGCCCTGAACAGGGACTCTGGCTTCACACAGCAGTTATCTAGGGCGACCTTAGTCTCTTCACCCAAAATGTTGTCTTTCTGATTAATCTCTGCTTTATACCCTGCATCTGGGAACAAATAAAGGTATTAAGAGATGGGCGTGAATAACTCATACCTCCACCAGGAATAATCGCCAACTTTGTTTCAACCAGGCCCATTTTTGCAGAGGAAGCTAAAAAAAAAAAAAGAAAATTAAGGAACATTCAATCATCACATTCTAATATGACAACTTGAGAAAGTTAGTAAACGAAGTTTCACCAAAAATACTCTGCATACTAATTACACTGGTGCCACAATTAAAAAAAAAAACACTTCAAGAGCTACTTATTTCTGAAAATAAACATTCTAAATGACATACATGAGAAGAATCACACAATGTTCTCTGTTAAACAGTGCTTGGCAGTGAGTCAGTCTTGATGGTGCAAGAACAGAGCTGTGACTACACTATTAGACTTGATACTGTCAAGTCACATTC
>RJWT010040989.1:0-12419 GCA_004365215.1 Cuniculus paca
TGAAATTGTTCAGATACCCTGGCATTTAAATAGGGAATTTCTCCTCTCATAAAAGCAACTCTCTGAATCACCTAACTCTTGTCCCACCCATATCAAGTCACGTACATTTCAGGGAAAGCTGAAACATAGTGGCTCATGTGAATCACTACAAATATCATCTTTCTTGTTTCAACTTGTGGTTGAACCCTGTTTCTAGCTTTAATATCTGACTGTAGAGATCTAAGGAAGGTATGTACGAAAAGGAATTGCTGTTGTAAACAGGGTATCACTGTAGACTTTGATCTGAAACTTTTTGAGGACATAATTTACTTTGGATTAACAATAGTCATTGAAAAGCACAAAATGCCTTTTCCCTGTATCACACCTTTACAGATTGTCATAAGCAATAGAGATACGTTACTCCTGTGGGGTTGGAGTTGAATGAAATGATACAGCCTTTAAATCTGCAAGAGTGTGAATTAGCCTGGGTCTGTCATGACTCCCCCTCTGCTGAAATCCTTCTGAAAGCCCAGTTCTAAGGACCCAGCCAGTTAATCTCTTATTTTAAACATCGTTTTAACGCCAAGAGTAATTTGCTTGCTCTTCAGATGGACTTTATGCCCATTACTTTATATTTCCAACTAGTTTTTAAGCACCACAAAGATTTATGATCACACATCATAAATCTTTGAAATCTTTGAGACACCTACCATTGTGCCAAGTACAGTGCTCATACTTTTTTAATTGTTCCTGTAGACAACAGAGAGATGGTCATGTCACAGGGTGTGCTTAACTTGAACCTATGACACATTTATATTTTGATATGTTAGAGAGAGTCCTAAACTTGGAGTCACAACAATACGGTAGACTCCTGAATGTTAAGACCGACTTACTGAGTCACGCTTTATAAAACCCTGGGTGAGTTACATCAACTCTGTAAGTTAGATTAACAACAAATAACAATAACACTTTCTTTCCTCCACACAGGGACGGTTTGAGAATAAAACAGGAAGAATTACAGGACAAATTTAGATTTTAAAAAGTCACAGAAATGAAATGTTGTAGTACTATATTTTGTTACGGGTGGTTTGCATGTTTCATTCAAAATATATTTTAATTGTATCCCTTAGTTGTTTATATTCTCATCATCAGAACCATCTTTGTGCTGTTTCTCTTTTAAAAATGAGAAAAGGCTCACAGTTGAGTCATGTGTAAAAACTGAGCTTTGAACTAAGTAAATTGTGGTACAAACTCAAGTTTTCCTCATGTGACTTGACTCCTGAGTCAATTATCAGTATAAATAGATTATTTTTATGACATATTACTATGGCCAGAACAAGGTAGCTATCCTCAAAGAAGCGAACTACATTCTAGATGGTAATTGTCTCCTTATATCAGACCCCAAGTAAGTTAAAATATAGACTTATTTTTAAAAGATAAAATTGGCTTATGGATATTACCAGTTATGCTTGCAAGAGTTAAATACACAAATTCCTAAAATATGTTGTTAGGAGGAAAGGAATTTTTTTAATTTAATACATGTTAAACAAGGTCAGTAGTTTGTCTCTTTTAAGATCACTCACTTGGGGCACACCATACCAGTTAGACAAGATCTCACACTGTGACTAGCCTCTAATGAGTGGATATAAAACCATGTGTGTCGCCTGATGACATTACACATTTGCTGCCTCAGTAGGGCTTTTCACATTCCAGTTGAATTGTACATAGGTTGGCCCCTATCGTTCACCATTTAGTTACCCTTCATTGTTTAGCTCTGAGGGCAATGAAAAATCTGAGAAGGTGATAGAAAAGTAGAGTCTTCTCTCTTAGCACACTGTTTAACAAAAATAGTATTTTCTTCTCTAAATGATTTCTAACACTGTGGGGGGTTTTTTTGTGCTTTTTGTTGTTGTTGTTGTTGTTGTTGTTCTGGGAATTGAACTCATGACCTCACGCCTGCCAGGGGGGTGCTTATGCCACTAAACTAAATCCCTGGCCTCATGTTTTGTGCATTTTTTTTAAACAAATGCTAAACTGTATATTGTAAAGATTACCTTAGGGATACACTAGCAAGTTGAGCCCTTATTTGGCAAAGCAGTTGACATACAAGTATTAGAATAAATCATAACACTGTACAGAATTGGGGTAAGCTTTGTTTTACGCTATTTTCTTCTGCTTTGTTTTTAGTATTTAGAAGACAAAGCTACACAGGAACACTTTCCACTTGTAACTTAATAGCATGCCCTGAACTAAGAAGCATCTTTATGGTTCTCTTGTGCTGCTCCTCATTAATTCTGTGACCTCAAGCAAATCTCTTAATTCTCATCTGCAAAGTGAAGATAATTATGTCTACCTTAACCACAAGAATGTTGTAAAAATAGCAGGGAGAATTTTTATAAAGGATTAGGTGTGTGGCTCATAGGTTTGTGGTAGCACTCTTATGTATAAATTATTTAGGTTGCTGTTATTTTTATGATAACCAAAAAGGCTTTATAGTACACTGTGTTAGCAACTGTTCCTTAAGGTATCTGACGCAAGTACAGCCATATCTCATGCACGTAAAATCACTTGAAGAGTTTTATAGGTGAACATTGACCAGGAACATAACTAAACAAGAGTTAAAACATAAATATAATAGATCTCTTGAGAAGATACACATGCACGCACGTGCGCATGTTATCGCACCTTTAATTTAGATGTCCTCTGTTGAGAGATGTGTCAGGATCTCTCCTCCTTCCCCCAACTATTCATTATTCTCCTCTAAGTTAAGTTTTACCATTTTCTGTCTATGATGAGGATAGGAACATATGAACAACAGAAGTAGACCCCCCAAGAATTACTAGATTATTATTAGATATTACCCATGTTTTCTACCATGTTCCTGATTTTACATTTCTTAACTCAGATTTGGTCTGACTTTTGACCTTATTGCTTAAGATGGAATTTATAGACAGGAAAGAGTAAAGAAGGAGGAACAGTTTTCCAGCCTTTAATATGTTTAGATTTGATGAAACTTAAGGGATAGAAAGAAAGGCAAGAAACTACTGATATAAATTCTATTTTTCTGACAATAAGAAAGTTCAGAAATAAGGTGGTTTATATACAGTATCATATGATCATCAGATAATGTCTGAATTTAGGGACTTCATACATATAGTTTTGTCAGTTTTGGCACTTTGTGCAGATTCATACCCATTTCCCTCATATATGCTAGCCCCTTTCTCATCTGGCTAAAGTGATTTATACGGGACTTACAAAGCCTAAACCTTCATTTTTCTCCTTTTACCCCTTTGGAAGTCAGATACTGAAATTGGACATTCAAAAGCAAATACATATATGGAGGAATTTAGAAAGTCACTGCACACGCCCAGGGAAGGTACAAGTACAGAAAATTTGATAAGTTCTTAGTTGCTACCTCAGGCTTATTGTTGGCAGAATAACATCATGCAATAATAGTTTAAAAGGCCAGCAAACCCCAAGAGAAAGAGAGAATCAGACTTTCAGAAAAATTGCATGATTAGATTCAGATGTCCAGTTTTCAATAAATAAAAACCCAAGCAATATAGAGAAAAAAGAGTACATGGTCCATTCAAAGGAAAAAAGCAAGTCAGTAGAAATTACCTTTGAAAAAGAGCTGACTGTAGAGTAGACAAGGTGTTTAAAGCAACTTGTCTGAAAGATGCTCAAAGAACTAAAGAAAGATGTGAAGAAAGTCAGGAAAATGATATGTGAACATGACAAAAACATCAGTAAAGAGAGAGAAAACAGCTGGGTGTGGTGGTTTACGCCTATAATCCCAGCTCTCAGGAGGCTGAGACAGGAGGATCGTTGTGAGTTCGAGACCAGCCTGGGCTACAAAGTGAGCTCAAGGCCAGCCTGAAAGGCATAGTGAGACCCTGTCTCAAAAAGACAAGGGCCGGGAGTGTAGCTCAGTGGCCTAAGCACCTGCCTGGCAAGCGCGAGGTCATGAGTTCAATCCCTTTGCCACACACACACACACACACACACACACACACAAAAGAGAGAGAGAAAACATAAAAACCCAAAAAGAAACTTTGGAACTGAAAAGTACAGTAACTAACTAACTTTAGTGAAAAATTCACTAAAGGGATTAAAAGACAGTTTTGCCTGTGTTTTGTTTCCAGTAATAGGGATCAAACTCATAACCTTGCACTTGCCAGGCAGGCGCTTATGCCACCGAGCTAAATCCCCAGCCCTAAGAGATACTTTTGAGAAGGAAGAAAGCATAAAGAAAAGAAAAGAAAAGAAACTGGAGAGGCTGGGGATTTAACTCAGCAGCATAAGTGCCTGCCTGGTAAGTGCAAGGTCATGAGTTCGATCCCTGGTACCAAAAAAAAAGAAAAGAAAAGAAAATGGAAATGATGGAGTATGAGGAATGAAAAGAAAAAAATGGAGGAAAGGTGAGTAAAGTCTAAAGAACCTGTAGGAAACCCACAAGAAGATCAGCATGTATATTCTGGCAATTCTAGAAGAAAATAGCAAGTGGCAAAGAGAATATTTGAAGAAATAATGACTGAAAATATCCCAAATTTGATAAAGAAAAGATGAATGTAAACATTTAGTTTTTTTTCAGGCTCTGGGGATTGAACCCATGATGTCGCGTTTGCCGGGCAGGTGCTTAGGCCACTGAGCTAGATCCCCGGCCCTGAATGTAAACATTTAGGAACCACAAAAACTTGAAGTAAAATGAACATAAAGAAATTCACACTACACTAGGATATAGCTCAGCAGCACAGTGCCTGCCTGGCAAGCGTAAGGTTGTGAGTTCGATCCCCAGGACCAAAAAAAAACTTTTCGCACTGAGACACATTATAATCAAACAGTTAGAAATCATCGTGATCTAGAATGTCCTCTGAATCCTCATGTGTTCAGACATGTGGTTTGTGGAAGGTGATTGGATCATAGGGGTGCTATACACATCTGTGGATCAATCCACATATAGATAAATGTGCATTTAGGAGGTAGCCCCTGGTTGGGAGAGGTTGTTCACTGGGCCCATGATCTGAAAGGGTTTACCTCCCTCCCTGCTCTTTTCTTCTGCCTTTCTTCATTGTAGCCAGCAACCATGGACTGAAACTGTGAGCCAAAATAACCTCTCCTTTAAATCGTGGGTGTCAGGTATTGTGTCCAGTGACAAGAAAATGACTAAGACAGAAACCAACACAGAAAATCTTTAAAGCAGCAAGAAAGAAATCACTCATCATGTCCAAGTGATCCTCATTTAAAGTTTTCCTATTAAAGACTTAGGTGGGCAGTTGGCAGTGGGCCGATACATTTAAAGTGTGCAAAGAAAAAGCTGTCAACCAACAATCTTACATCTGACAAAACTGTCCATCAAAAGTAAAAGATAGATATATTCCCATATAAAAGCTGAAGGAGTTTGTTACCACTAGACCTGCTTTTCAAGAAATATTAAAGGACATTAGGTAATAAATCAATCTGTATGAAGAAATAAAGATCTCAGTAAATTCATGAACAATTATAAAAGCTAGTATTGTTTTAAAACAGCATGCAACTAATTTTTATTTTCTGTTTGATTTAAGAAACTACATTTAAGAAAATAGTATAACATGTATTAATGTAACTTTGGCTTATAACTCCCATTTTACTTTCTACATAATTTAAAGATAAATATATTTATGTTTTTGGACATAACAATGCATAAAGAAATAGTTTTGTGACATCAATATCTGAAAAAGGTAAGGATGGATTTTAAAGGAACAGAGAACTTGTATGCTATTGAAGTTAAGCTGTTACAAAATTAGTGTTACAACTTTAGTTTGTTAAATACAATTCCTGTGACAACCAGAAAGCAAACAGCTTATAGAGTATATATAAAATGAAATGAGAAAAGAATTTAGCCAATTTACTAGGGCTAGGGGTGTGACTCAGTGATAGGTCTCTTGCCTTGCATGCACAAGACCCTGGTTCTGATCCCCAGTACCATGAAGGAAGGGGGAGGGAGCAAAAGAAGAATTTAGACATTTTACTATACAAATCAGTAAAACACAACAGAAGACAGAATGAGGGACAAAAGCAAAAACTATAAGGTATATGGAAAACAACAAAATAACAGAAGTAAATTTTTTTTTTTTGTACCAGGAATTGAACTTACAACCTCATGATTGCCAGGCAGGCACTTAAGCTGCTGAGCTAAACCCCCAGCCCAGTAAATCCTTTCTTATTAGTACTTATCTTTAAATGTATTTAGACTGAACTTCTTAGTCAAAAGGCAGAGATTGGCAGAATGAATTAAAAATAAAAGTTAACTGTATTTTCTCTACAAGAGACTTTTTTTCTTTGAGACAGGGTCTCACTTTGCAGTTCAGGCTGTCCTTAAACTCACTTTGTAGCCCAGGCTGACCTTGAATCCATGGCAGTCCTCCTGCCTCAGTGTCTCAAGTGCTGGAACTATAGAAGTATGCCACTATGCCTGGCCTACAAGAGACTTTAAATCCAAAGAAATAAATAGGTGAAAAGTGAAAGGATGAAAAAGGAAGGAAAAGAAAAAAGAAAAAAACAAAAAATCCATGCAAATAGTAACCAAAAGAGAACAGAAAACAAATGTTTTAAATTTTAATAAAAATGTACAAGAGACAAAGGACACTGTATTAATAAAAAAGTTTAATATGACAAAGGGAATATAACAATTATAAATATTTATGTTCCTAAAAACAGACCAACACAATCTGTGAAGTGAGAAATAGCTCTATAACATTAGTTGCAGACCTCTTTATTCCAATCTCAATAACAGATTGAACAACCAGAAAAAAGATAAGCAAGGAAATGAGACTTGAACACAGTAAGCCAACCAGATCAATCCTATGTCCCATGTGCCCTTGAGAAGAAAGTAGACTTTATTGTTGCTGAATGCAATCACAATTTTTTTTAATTTCAAAGGGAATACAACAAAACAATAAAATGAAACAAAACAATGAGAACAGTATTAGACTTCAAAAACAAGGCAATAGGAAATCCACAATAGTTACTATATTGCATGTTATCCTCTAAATAGATGCTTAGACTACCAACTTTTGGTCTGCAAAGTCAGTCAAACAATACAAGCATTAAGTTTTTTCTTTACATCAGTTGCTATAATCTCAGCCTGTATTCCTCCAAATCAGCCAGCTGATTTACAGGGAGGGCACTGCTTCCTGGTTCTCTCCTGGCCGGCTTGACCGCTTCTGGCGCATGGCAGGGTGCTGCTTCCTCACAATGGCAAAAACCTAGCCTGGATCACTTAGCCAAACCCTGTTGAATGAATGAATGAGTGAATGAATGAATGCATGAAGGCTGGGGGTGTGGCTCAGTATCAAGGTCCTGGGTTCAATCACCTAGTACCACAAAGGTGGGGGAGCCACTATCAGTGAAATAAAAATGCAACCCAAAATATAGAAAAAATATAGCAACCATGTAAGTGATAAGAGACTAATATCTAGAATTTTTGGAGAACTGTTAGTGCTCAACAGCAGAAAAACCAGACAAGCTGTTTTAAAAATGGACAGAAGTGTGAGGTTGTGAGTTTGATCCCTGGTACCAAGGGAAAAAAAAAAAAAAAAAAGGACAGAGGACTTGAGTAGACATTTCTCTACAGAGGACTTGCAAATGTCCAATAAGCACAAGAAAACATGCATGATATCACTGCTCATTGGCGACTGCAAATTAAAACTACTGTGAGATACCACCTCATACCCATTACAATGGCTAATTTTTTTTTTAAATTGTTGGTGAGCCCATAGAGAAATTGGAAACTTTGTGCGCTATTGGTGGGAATATGAAATGGTGTAGCTGCTGTGGAAAATGGCATGGGAGCTCCTCAAAAACATGAAAAAATAGAATTATATGAGCATGCAATTCTACTTCTGAGTATATACATAGAAAAATTGAAAGCAGAGTTTTGAAGAGATATTTGTACAGTGCATTAGGTAAAATGTAGAAGTAACCCAAGTGCCTATTGACGTATGAATGTATAAGCAAAATGTATTTCATATACACAATGGAATATTAGCCTTAAAAAAGGAAATTCTGATATTCTACATCTGTCAACCTTGAGGATATTATGCTAAGTGAAATAGCTAACAACAAGCCAGGCCTGGTGGTGCACACCTGTAATCCCAGCACTCGGGAGGCTGAGACAAGTAGATTGTTGTGAGTTCAAGACCAACCTGGGCTACAGAGTGAGCTCAAGGCCAACCTGAACGGCATAGCGAGACCTGTCTCAAAAAGGCAAGGGCCAGGAATTTATCTCGGTGTCCTAAGCGCCTGCCTGGCAAGCACAAGGTCATGAGTTCCATCCCTGGTGCCTCAAAAAAAAAAAAAAAAAAAAAGAAGAGCTAACAACAATAAGACAAATCCTTTATAATTCCACTCACACAAGGTAAAGTAGTAAAATTACAAAGTAGGATGCTAGTCAACTGGGGTTGAGAAGAGAGGATGAGGGTTGCTGTTTAATGACTGTGGGGTTTTAAATTTGCAAGATGAAAAGAGTTCTAGAGATGCAGGTAGTGATAGCTGCATAACAACAGGAATATATTTGAATACCACTAAGATAATGAGCTCTATGTCATGTATATTTTATCATGGAAAAAAAAAACTTGGCATTTTGGTTTCCCTTTCTAATCCATCTGCATCTGATCAGATCCTCATTTCATGATCCTCACTTATCATTATCTCAAGAATGAATGTCTGAGAAGTAGGGAGATAGAGAAAAAGTGAAGGAACATTGTAGAAGAAATGATTTTGTCGTCCCTGGTATGTTGGTGAAAGTAGATGGCGAAGTAAAAAGACCTGAACTTTGTTTACTTGAGCTGACTGGAAGCCATTTTAAAGATGATGTGTGGGACAGAGGAGGAATAGATTTTATTGCTCAGATAGTAATTGCTCTTTAGTTCATGAATTTAATGTGTGTCAATGACTTCCATGAGATGGAAAATGGTTATCGCTAATGGAACCCAAAACATTAGACTTTCTAGAGAAACAGTAGTTCACCTTGGAGATGTAGTTTTGAATGTCATCTTCATTGAGCTCATTGCTGAGGCTGTATTTATGCATTTAGTAGACCACAAGTTAATATAGTGAAAAGAAAGGAAGACTGAACAGGCAGGCACCTGTATTAAGAGAGAAAGAATAATGTGTAAGAGGACAAAGCAAAAGATCTTAAAAGGAGCAGTTACCTGTTAGCAGAAATCTGTTTTCAGGAAAGAAAAACTTGCTGGATAAGATATTTTCGAACATTTTAGTGAAATTTTGAGGAAGAAAAGACTTGCTTCCCATAGATCTCACAATAAAGTTATTTGTTTTATACAGAGAAATTTGTCTTGGATTATTTATTTACTAAAAGGTACTCAAAGATAACTGAAAATAGATTGCCTTAAAATACTTAGTACTCATATTTTAATTACTGTAAGACAAAATTTTGTCTGTTGTAAAAAGATAATTCCTTCTGTATTTTTCTTAGAATATTTGTGTGTGTTACAGTGTGGACCCTTTCTTAATATTTTGTGACTGGGGATGTAATGGAGCTGAGTGGTATAGCACTTGCCTAGCATGTGCAAGACCCTATCTTTGACCCTCAGCACCACAAATAATCTTTTTTTAGACAACATTTATAACATGCGCTTCTAAATCGGAACAACAGGGAGAGATTTTAAAATCTTCACAATAGAGTTCTTTGTTCAAGCTCTAACTAGTCCTTTTAAAACTGCAATAGATTTATCAGCGCAGTGTTTAGTTGTTAGAATCCAGCTTCACAAATATTTCTTTGTTAAAATATTTGCAGCACTATTTTAATTTTTCTTTACCAGTGAGTAGGGCTGGGGCTGTCATTTGGCAGTAGCGAGCCTGCCTCACAGGTATAAGTCCAGCGCTGGGCTTTATCCTCAGTGCCCCCCACCCCACACATGTGAGTAAAATATACTTTGGAAAATAAAATTGCTGTAACAGGTTTCCTCTCCTGCAAGAAGGTACTGCCACTGCATGCTTCTGCCTGTTTGGCAGGTGTGGCTCCATTTAAGTGTCTGTATTAAATTTGTCAGTGAACATGGGTCATTTACTTGACTGCTGAAATACAGAGTTTGCAACTGATAATATCTCAGCCAACTTTGAGAGGACTATTGAGAGAATAGTTCTCTGTTTGAAATGATCAGAACTCATTTTATATTCGGTCTTGGGGTGAAGCCCTGATTGTTTATTGTTGCAGATGTCATTTGTTAAGGATTCCAGCGGTAACAAGAGAAATGGGAAGAAGAAATCAAATATTATTTGTTGACTTATAGGAAAAAATTATGTTGTAAGTACATTGAACAAGAGGAACATTTTGAGTATTCCTAGTACATATTCTCACTTCTCTGCTTGTTACCGGTTTTCTAAGGAGTCTCATGAATTTAGAAAGAATGAGAGAAAGGAGGACTAGACTTCAGGGAAGAAAATTAGTTATTTTATCTCACAGAAGAAATATACCTCCTTTTCTGCCTAAGATAGCTTTTAATTAAAATTTTATAATTAAAATCCCAAAGGTTTATAAATCTGATATATATGCATATCAAATATTTTAGAATTCTAGTGTAATATTTTATTTGATGGAGCTTTGGCTGATTTTCTTTGAGTTCTTAAGATATTGGTAGCTAATTTCTGAGTAAAAATGTTGTATAAATATAATTTTCTGAAAAAAGATAAACATAATAACTTTGATTTTACACTTTTCTCTGTAGATTACAGTAAAACCAATTTTACTACTAGAACTCACTTCAAAAGTATTTCTGGGCTATGTATATGATTCGCTAATTTCCAGAAATGGTAAAACCCAGTAAGTTATCCAAATAATGGATTTCTGATGGTGGTAGATGTTCAAAGTGTCTTGTTGTCACATTTAAAAATGATTAAGAGGTTCAGAGTTTTAAATGAGTAAAAGTCAGGATTTTTAAAGTTTCCTTTTTGAAAAGGAGAATGGCAGTGTCTTTTGTTCTTTTAAAAATACTAATTACTGGGCATGGTGGCACACGCCTGTAATCCCAGCACTCTGGGAGGAGTACTGCAAGTTTGAGCCCAACCTGGGCAACTTAGTGGTTTAGCGAGACCCTATCTCAAAAAATAAAAAGGAACAGGAACATAATTCAGTATCTAAACATAGTTCCAATCCTCAGAACCGTAATGATGATGATGATGATGGTGGTGGTGGTGGTGGTGGTGGTGGCATGGCCAGGATCAAAAAGCAAAGCATATTTTTATAGACAGTAATTGAAAACATTCATTTCAACATCCAAATAATAAACCACACTCATTCAAATTTGGTCTTTTTGGGAGAAGGGTGCAACGCATTTGAGTTGAGCGATGTGTACAGATTTGGGACTTGTCTGCTTTATCAGAACAGCAACCATAAATGCAATCCTGGAACTCTGGGATGCCAAGACAGAAGGAACAAAGGTTCAAGCCCAATTCAAGGAAACTGTGAGATCCTATCTCAAAACTAAACAAATTTTTTAAAAGGGGCCTGGGAATATAAGTGTGAAAGCCCTGGGTTTAATCCCTAGTATAACAAAAGAAAAATACAAGGGCTGGGGATTTAGCTCAGTAGCACAAGCGCCTGCCTGGCAAGTGCGAGGTCATGAGTTTGATCCCTGATACCAAAGGAGAAAAAAGAAAAGAAAAAAAATTTATTCATATATATATATATATATATATATATATATATATATATATTCAGTCAGAAATTGGAAATAAACTGTATAATAGGAAATCGTTTAAATTATATTATTTCTCTGATTAAATATAATGCAGCCAGTGCCAACATGCTTTAAAAGCATATGCATTAATATGGAAAAATTAATGATAAAAACTTACAAAGCAACATGTAAGGAAACAAGTTTATTTAAGTAGTATCCTTGAAATGCTAGAAAATATAAGTATCTCCAAGTGATAGAACTTTTTTCCTTATCTTTATTTTTATTAACTTTTTGCAATGTGAATGCTTATATGTAAATGCTCATGTTGTTTTAAATCTGTAAACTAGATCAATTAAAACATTTTTCATCTACAAAAATGATGAAGTCTTGTCATAAGGACATTGTGCAATACCATTGTTAATATATAAGGAAGGGGAAGAACTAATAGAGAAAGGAACACAGGCTACTAGACAGAATATGAGTTTTCTATAAATGTGAACATGGTTCTCTCATCTACCCCATTTATATTTATCTGTATATCCAGTGGACTCCTAGAAGCCTTTTGTAAATATGATTAAATCAGGAACTAGCTATATTATAAGAAATTAAGCTTCTTTGGTTAGTATCAATTATTGGGGGTAGTGACAAAAAAGATATATTGTACTTGTAAACATTTAAAAATATAAATTTGAGCTTATTAAAAAACTTCTAGAATTCATCTAAGATATATAAAATCTTCTATTTTAAATACTTTTAAAC
>RJWT010040990.1:0-12405 GCA_004365215.1 Cuniculus paca
CAAACCACACTGAAAGAAACACGCTGGACAAGAAAGCATGGAGACTGCCTGGCAGAAGAGGCAACCTAGCCCCATGGAAAAGTGCATTCTCTGTACCTCACAGACATTGCAGAACCAATGTAATACTAAGACTTTGTTAAAAGGTGAGGATGGACAAAACCCTGGAAGAACTTTTCACTTGCACTTGGATTAAAGTTGTCTGCCAGTGCAGGCAGAAGGGGCAGCTTCTAGCCCTAAAGCAGCACTGAGTCCAGCCCTCCCCTTTCCTCCCCACTCTTCCTGGCAGCCAAGCCAGGTTCCAGCTGAGGACACAGAAACCCCAGAAAGACCTAGCGAGTCTATCTGGAGGGCCAAGGTGGGAAGGACACTTCTCAAAATACAAATAAATTTAATATGGAAGGAGCCAGGATGGGTCAGGCATTCACATGGCCGAATCTTCCCCAATTTCTCTCCCGCTCAAGATCTAGGCTCATAGAGACTGGCAAGCACAGTCTCCACACCCGACCTTCTAACCCCCAAAAGAAATCTCCCCACAGGTGGGTTCTCCAGGGCCTCCTGGGGAGGGGTGGTTCCGTGGCAGGGCCGAGGCAGGGCCTGGTCTCAGCTGGCTCCAGCCCGAGCCATGAGGTCTTCCAGAGCATTGTCCTGGTCGTTGTTGTGTAATAGCAAGGCTTCCTTAATGTCTTTCAGTTCAAAGCCCATTTCCTTAAATTTGCTCATTAACTGAAGAAACTCCATCATCTGAAGGACAGAGGAGAATACAAGTTAAAGGCTCTAGCTACACAGCACAGCTGAATGTGTACAGGGGATCTGGGGGAAAGGAATCCAGGAGACAAGTTTGATGCCCAGCCCATCACCCTTCAGGAGCCGTGCCCAGCCCCGACCCATTCTTGCTAACCTGCCTGGGCCCCACTACCCACATTCCTACTCCCACCAAAGCAAAATAACGAACCTCAAAGTGGCTGTTTTCTGGGAAGTAAAGTAGGCAAAGAGACTAGCAATGGCTCAAGTCAACCAGAAATTTGACTTTTTCCCAAGTCAGTTTTCCCTGTGCTGATATTCTAGATAATCTTTAACCCAAGCCAAACATAGGCCTCAATGTTCTGGATATTTGGGAGATTTTGCATTTCAACTGCTTTTGCGTACAGTCCCTGGCAAGGAAAGGGAGTTGAGGCAGGCATGGACACCAGGAGTACTGTATCTTTTCTAGAGGACTCCCAAGAAGCAAGAAGGTTCTTACCTTTTCTTCTGAACACTGATGCATTTCCAGAGCCTCCTCCACTAAAAGGGGGTCGAAGCCTTTCTCACAAAGCTGTCCGTGTGCAAAGAGATAGTCTAGAATCTAAGGAAAGAAAGAAGACATGAGAACACCTACTGCCACACCTCTGTGCTTCCCAGAGTCTTAAACTAGGGTGAAGTCTGCTCCGCGCCCCACCCGAGCCGTCAATACTGAACAGGTAGGCACACCCTTCCAGAGGACATGCTGCCAAAGCTGACGGAGGACTCCCAGAACGTCAACTCCACAGTTTGGCAGGACAGGGCTCTAAGAAATACTGCAGGTAAGAAAATGGTGCCCAAGTACAGGATTCCAGTACCCTAATTGAGAACTCCCTGGAAAGCCATGGCAAGATGAACGTTTCTAGGCCACATGTGACCATACGCCTAGTTTTGGCTTCTGGAAGGGCAAAGGAGGAAGGGGTTAGTTGGATGAGTCTAACAGCTCCACTACTCTAGGCCAGCAGTGGCGAACCTACAGCATGCATGGCACAGCCAGCTGTTATCACTGAACACTAAAAGGTTTGCCATCCTGCTCTAGGCTTTCCCTCGGCTGAGGTCTAAAGCAGGCCCCAAACAAGTGCTGCTGGCAAAGCTACTAGTTTCCCTGATAAGGCACTCAGTCCTCACAAACCTGTAGGAGAGGAGGCTGGTGCTACAAGTCTGTGGGGCCATAAGCCAGAGGCAAGTCGCCAGGCCAGCTCCAGAGGTCAAAATGCTCTCCTGGCTCACCACCTACTCCCCTGCAGACCAACCACTGACCTGCTCGATATTCTCTCCTTTCTTCTTCATGGCTCGCAGGACACACTCGTATGAATAGCCCATGTTGACCACTGTCTCCACACACTGCCGCTCGCTGGGGGACAGTGCTTGCAGTTCAGAATAGGCCTGGGGACAACTCGGTATGTTGGGCACTTGTGACACTGAGAAATTCGGAGGGGAGACCTGGTGGTAGAGAAACAAGAGGATCACATCAAGAAGAAAGATGACTGGGCTGCAGAAAACATGTCATTCAGGTGGCCCAAACCAAGAGCATTCCACTTCAAGCTCCCAGGCAAACAGTCTGCTTGGAAGAAAGAGCCAGACTGCTGTTCAGACGAGGTATGAACAGAGCTGGAAGCTACCAGCCAAGGGAGAGAAATGTTTCACCCCCACCTTGCAGAACAAGAAAGCACACAGCAGCTACGTGCCCTTCCATGCTCCAATCCCTGGTCTTAAGAAGTTCTGAGGCTACCAATAGGACTGACACTTAAGGGGGCAGTGACTTCTTTGCTAGGCTCCATTCGTTGTCCCTTTCTAGGCCAATGTATTTGAGTCCTAATGGGATCATTCAGTGAAACACTCCCACTCTGGAGCCAACTCTGGGCAGTCTCTCTCACTGGTCTGGGCAAAGGCTGTGAGTACTGTCCCCATGCATGGCCAGCGCGGAGGGTCAGGGTTTTAAGAGGACTCTCACCTCTGCCCCATATCATGTATGTCTTTCATTTCCTGTTAAAGCTGCTGTCTTACAAAGCCCGAAAAGAGGAAGCAGTAGCCATGGCAGGCCCCAGGACTACACTGTGGGTTCCATGGCCCTGTCGGTCTACTGAGCCAGCTACTGACAGCCTGCTCCATGCCGCTGCTCCTTACTAACCCCCACCTGACTTGTATACAAGGCAAAAAAAGCAGCTCGCTTCCAAGCCAAAGGACCCATCCACCATGGAACAGTCACAGTCTTCTCTATAGTTTAGTTTGGCTCTCAAGAACCAAAGAAAATGCTTCATAATTTTTTTTTTAATTTGGAGTGCTTTAGGCAGTAGGGAGCCCTCTGTTTTAGAAGCAAGTTCAAAATGACATTGTTATAACCAGTTGGTCTCCTCAAACTCTACTGGGGGAACCCATTCTGTTTCTATTTAACCACCTTACCCACAACATGCTCAGCAGCCAAGTCAGAGGGCTATCAACAGGTCACTGGGTTGATGACAGGGACAGGCAGCCCAGCCACTCTGGACTCTAACATTGTATCCTCAGGTACAAGCTCTACCTAGGGTCACAGACACAAGCATCCTTCTGGGTGTGGTGGCACCATGTAATCCTGGCTACTCCAGAGGCTGAGCCAACAGAATTCTTTAGCCCAACCTGGCAACTTGGACCCTGTGTCAAAAAGGGCTGGGGATGTAGCACCCCTGGATCCCTGGATTCAATCCGCAGTACAGCCACCCACCCAGAGAATACCAATATCCAAAGAGAAATGTCACCTCTCACACCCAAGAAGGAGTGAGACCATTCTCCAAATCCCTGCCTTTTTCATAATGCCTCCCAAAAGCCTGGTGGGATATGGGCATAGGCTCCTAAAAAATTACATGTTCAAAGTTTCCACCTGGGAGTCCACAGCCGTAACACCCTGAACATGCCTGATTTTGGAACCTATGCAGGGTTGGAACTGGTGAATACAGTATTTGGATAGGAGGTCTCCCATGAAATACCAGGTGCTGTAAGGTTTAAACTGGCATGGGAATGCACACTTGTAATCCCAACACTCAGGTGGCTGAGGAAGGAAAACTACTGTGAGTTCAAGCCCAGCCTGAAACACACAGCAAGACAAGTCCCAAAAAACAGAAAAAAAGAAAAAAAATTACGTTTTTTTAAAAATGTGCAGAATTCTCAAATATTCTGCTGGGAGAAGTGTTTATCTGATACTCTAGGTAAATATGGAATGGATAAAGTATGAAAGATACTCAGATTCTTTTATCTAGTTGTATACTTCTAGGGAAAATGCAAATTAAAATCTGTACAAATATCAGTATAATAAATACTAGAGACAACCTAAATATCCAACATAAGGCATTAGGTGGATAATGAAGAGCCATATGACAGTCATCTAAAATGACATTTAGTGAGGATGGGAGTGTAACAGCTCAGAGGTAGAGTTTATGCTCAGTGTGAACAAGGCACTGAGTTCAATCCCCAGTTCAGTAACGAACAAAAATTAGAACTATTAAGTTATCTATCTGAATTTAAGTGTTTGAGGGAAAGATTTTGGGGAGGATGTAAATATGAATGTTCTGAAGCCTGGCACACGCCCGGGCATCAGAAGATGGCAGTCCTTTCTGTGTGCAGCCTTCAAGTCCTACCTCAGTCAAGACAGCCAGCTCTTCTGCCAAGACTTTCCAGGTGCCTCCTTCCCCGCTCACACTGCAAGCACCAGTATGAAGCACAAGCAGCACAAGAGGCAGGCATGTTCCTGCCAGCACGCCTATTCCACTCTGTTCACACTGGCAGCAGACAGCACAGTGTGAACTCTTAGATGCTAGTTACTATGTCACCAACATTTCTGAATCTCCAGGGCCTAGCTTTCAGCCTGAATTTGCGCTGACCAGTTGTACAGTAAGTGGACGCCTATTTGGAATTTTTTTTTTTTTTGGAGACAGGGTCACTGTTGTCCAGACTAGCCTTAAATTCAAAGGATCTTGAATTGCCTAATCCTCCTCATCAGCTGGGATTAACAGATCACACAGCTCTGTTAGGATTTTCAAAGGGGGAGCTCATTTAATATGTGAAACTGACCAAACATCTTGACCTTCTCATAAAATGATAAGAGAATTAAAATCATATATACCTATAAGGTCAAAGAAAAAGGGACACAAGGGACAATGGATTTCAGTGAAACCTTGAAAAGTGTAACGCTCAAGGAGGGATCGTTATTGGCAGAAGCAAGAAAGTATTCAGATGTGTTATGCACATGTACCAACACCACATAATGAATGTAATCATTATGTACTTCAAACATGTACTAACAAAATTAGTATTTTAAAAAAAGAATAAAGTTATAGAGCAAGCAATGAGAAAGAGGAGTGTCAGCCTACAAGCCCCTCAGGACAGGCTTCACACCCCAGAAGTACCTACCAGGAACTACAGGAATAAAACAAAGGTACAAAGTCCATGATGCGAACACTTAAAATACTCAGACAACACCTTCCCTACCCCACCCTCTGCAACAGGCAGAAAGTTCAGTTTTTAGAAGATGTGAACCAGAGACCTAAGGACACCAGGCACAGTGTACAGCAGAATGAGGATTAAAACTACACCAGCCTTCATCAGCCCTCAAGCAGAATTCTCTAGAGAAACTTAATTCTCAAGACCTTCACATATTGACGTTTTGGGGGGTTTCCCTCAAAATCAGCTTTCAACTTCTACTGACCCTTAATAATCAGCAGCACACTCCAAATTCACATACATTTTTGGCTTTTTAGTGCCTCATGCATAAACATGAACAGAAAGCCAACCCCATCAAATTATACCAACCATAAGAGGAAACAGACTTGTAAATTTAAAATATAATTAAGAGGGTTGGAGATATAGCTCAGTGGCATAAGCACAAGGTCCTGAGTCGATTCCCAGTACCAAAATAAAATATTTAAAAACAAGAGTCAAGGATAGGACTGGGGATGTAACACCTTGGTGGTAGACCACTTGCCTAGCATGCATGAGGCCCTGGGTTCAATTCACAGTTACCCCTCCACCACCAGCAGCAAAAAATCAAGGATATACTGCAGGAGGTAAAACAGTACACAGAAAGGGATAGATTATACCCTCTATCAAGGAGATCTAAACATCTAGGTTGAGGAAGTCTAATAAAAGAACAGAGAAAAAGTATCAAAGAAATACCAAAGAGAAAAGTTTGCCAGAATTTAAAAACTGGGTTGACCCTCAATTTGGAAAGACCTAGAAGGGCCCAATACAATCAATAAAGGCACATCACTGGTAAATTTCAAATCTCAAGAAATGAAGGGAAAAAAATTCCAAAGGCAGAGGTGGAAGGAACAAAACAGACTTTAACCCTAAAATACTAAAACTCAACAGCATGTGTACGTTTTTTTTTTTCTGTGTTCTTTTTTAAATAACAGAATCTTGCTAGGTAGCCCAGGCTGGTCTTGAGCTCATGATTCTCATGCCTTAGTCTCCCAAGTACTGCGGTTACAGGCATGTACATCATACCTGGCTTATACTTCAATTAAAAGGTCAAACTGAGAAAATAAGTACAGCAGGGCACACCTATAACCCCATCATTCTGAGAGGCAAATCACAAGTTTGAATCTAGCCTGGGCAACCTAGCAAGAACCCTACTCAAAAGGAGGGCTAAGGATGAAGGTCAGTGCAAAAGCCCTGGGTTCAATCCCATGCCACAAAAAGAAGAGAAAAACAAAATAGATACAAAGAAACTATGAGAATTTCAAAAACAGGCAATTTATGAGAAAAACAAAAAATTGCAATATATTTTCTAAACTCAGTATATTTATCCCGAACATAATATGCATATTAATTTACCCAGATTTTATATATAAATATGACAGAGGATAAAGGAAAGAAAAGAGGGGTTATAAGATCTAGACCTCAACCACTATAACAGGAAATATAAAACTGTCTAAAGTTGGTATTTTTAGAAAAAAGGCAATCTAAGCATTTTATTTAAAAATACAGAGATAAATAAATTCCAGCAGAGAGAGTTCAACAAAAAGCCTGGTGCTTTAGTGGCATAAGCGCCTGCCTGGCAAGTGCAAGGTCCCAAGTTCGATTCCCAGTACCAAAAAAAGGCCTGGTGCAGTGGCATGTGCCTATAGGCCTAGCTACTCTGGAGGCAGAGGCAGGAAGATCCCATAAACCTAGAAGTTTGAGGCTGGGCAAGCAAGGATAATGTTTAATATTTTGTACGTTTGCAGTACATAAATGATTACATTCATTATGGGGTGTTGTTACGTGTACATAACACACCTTAGTTCTTTTTACATCCCTTTCCTCCCCTCCCCACCCCCATCTCTTGGTCCCCTTCCCATTTGCAAAAAGATACAGCTCTGTGTTTCCTGTGGTCTAGATCTCAGTGTGCCTCAGAGGTGCAACTTTTGGAGGGTAATTGGGTCATGGGGCCATTAGATTCATCAGTGTTCATCTACTAATGAGCTCAGATGGCTGAGTGTGCTGTTAGGAGGTAGAGGCAGGTTGCTGGGAGGACATGACCCAGAAGGGTGGATGGATCTCTCCCCAGTTCTTCCCTTCTCTCTCTGCTTCCTGGCGGCTGTGACAATAGCAGCTTTCCTCCACCAGACCCTTCCACCATGCCCTTCTCACCTTGCAGCCAGCTAACTAAAACCCATGAACCAAAATAGATCTCCCCTCCTCTAAATTGTGTTGGCTATTTTGTTCCAGCAACGAAGAAAGTTGACTGTCTTAGTCTGACTAAAACAGACAAAACAGCAAGACTGTGTGTGAAAAAACAAATGAAGAGGGGATGGAGGAGAGAAGGGAAAAGAAAAAAAGGAAAGAAAAGAGAAATAGCTTAAGTTGAAAGTGCCTCACTATGGGAAGCAAAAATGGAGAACAGGAAGAAGTGAAACAGAGAGCTACTATTTTTCAATGTAAATCTTTTTTGGCTTTTTTGTTTTTGAACCAGGAATCGAATTCAGGACCTTGTGCTTGCCAGGCAGGTGATGTGCCTCTGAGCTAGACACTCGGCCTTTTTTTTTTTTTTTTTTTTTTTTTGGCTTTTGAATTTGATCTTGCTATATTGTCCAGGCTGGTCTCAAATTCTGTACTAAAAGTGATCCTCATACCTCAGCCTCCCAAGTACTGGGGCTAAAGGCACATGTCACAACACACATGGCAATAATAAGCCCTACAGCTACTTGATTTCCTAAAAGTAAATTTATTTTTAAAACACAGAAGAGGACTTTGTACTAAAGTAACAGCAACATACAAAATGATGAACAGATACGAACTTTAAAACTAAGGCATTTTCTGCTGGGGATGGTGGTGCACGTCTGTAATCACAGTATTCTGAAGGCTGAGGCAGGGAGGATCACGAAATTTGAGGCCAGCCTGGGTGACACAGTGGGTTTGAGGCCAGCCTGGACTATATCAGAGTGTCTGAAAACAAAGCAGCTAAAAGATTCTGTATGTCAAAAACAATTTTATACTGCAAATTTAAAAGGAAACTGTTGGTAGTCTTTATTGTCCACAGCAAATTCAGAACTTAGAGGAGTATAAAAGGCAGAAAGTTACTTCTGAAATAACTGAAGGAGAAGAGAAACAGACCCCAGTGGCAGAACATAGCTGGGCTGAGCAACAGCAGAAAGAAAACACTGGCTAACTCAAGCAGGTTCTACTTTGGACTCACAGTAAGGGCACATTCCAACTGGGTGTGGTGACACACACCTGCAATCCCAGCTGTCTGGAAGGCTGAGGCAATTTAAATCCAGGATAGGCAACTTAGTGAGCTCCTATCTAAAAATACAAAATTAAAAAAGGGCTGCAGATGGAGCTCAGTGCAAAGGCCCTGGGTTCAACCCGCAGTACTGCAAAAAATAAAATTCAAGACTGTTTCTTTCATGATGATCATTAAGGGTTTCTCTACTTACAAGGTTACTTTATACAAACGGTAAAGCATGAAAACAAAATCTGAAGACTGAGACCAAAACACAGGACCTAAAATAATAGCAAGAACCCAATTCCAGGAACATGTGACTGGGACAGTGGATGTGCACAGCCAAGGTGACTGACTGCCACCACTCCTGCCTTAGGCACTTAAAAGGAAAGGTTCTCACTGGGACTTCAAGGCCCACACTGTAAAGGGCCAGAATGGAAACCAAGCTTTGCTCCCTCAGGATGGGGCCTTGACCCCTAAAACAAGAAAACAACTCCAGCTGTTTATTCTTGTACATTTGAAGTAGCACATTCTCAGGCCAGCAACAAGCAGGCCCTTTCTGATCCTGAGACAAACAGGCCGGAAAAAAACTCTACAGTCACCTTGGTCAAAGAATGACAAATGTTCTGTATTAGAAATAACTGCATTAGCTCACTGGCATTAGTCTCCAAATGTTTAACGTAAGTTTCAGTGGGGGTGGTGGCTAAGGATCCTTTACATAAAGCATTTAATAAATCACAAAAAAGAGTATAGTTGTAACCAGAGCCCAGAAACTGACCAGGAGACATTACGATGAAGCCCACTCCAAGGAAATAATACTGATGTTCTGCATTCATCAAATTCATCCAGGCCAAAGTTCAGGCCCCCAGAGCTGACAATGGAAGCACTCACACAACCCTTCCCAAAGGTGCTGCTGCTGGAAAGCAGGCCAAGCTTTCGTCTTTCTACTGGCTAACAGCCTTGTCATGACTTCCGACAGACATCGTACAATACAATTAGGCTTCTTTCTCACTCTAAATAGTCTGCTGACGTACTCAGTTAAATAAAAAAATATACTCGTGTAGCCAAAAGTTCTTGGGCTTCTGTAACTTCTATTCTAGAATGCAAATCCACCCTTCTACATTAACTCTCCATTTCCAAGAACATACAGCCTTCCCTCTTCCCTTCCTTTGAAGAAAACCACACTGTTCTTATTAGTGAAAGGCAGGGAAAAAAGAGGCAACCCATTTGGGACCTCTCTTGCTTCTTAGGAGCTACTCATCTTCCCCATTCGTATTCCCCATTCCTTTTCCTAATCCCCATTCCTTTTCCCCAATAAATTTTCCTCTTAAAAAAAATTACATGGTTAAAATCTATAGATTGATAAATGACAGATTTCTACTTCATGTTTCAACTCTCAATAAAATTATCTACCAGTTACTAAGGAAACACTGAGTCTGAAGAAAAAATAAATAAATAAATACATAAATACATAAATAAAGAAAGAAAGAAAGCCGGGCATGGCAGCGCATGCGAATCACCATGAGTTGGAGGTCAGCCAGGGCTACACAGTGAGTCCACACTAGTATGAACAACACAAGTTCGGCAAGGTTCGCCAAACTATGATCGAATGAACCATACTCAGGGTATGGTCAGATGGAAATAAGGAAGCTAGAAAAAGGTATAATGAAGAGCACTGTGCAAATTTCCAAAAGAAGAAAGAAAGCCAGGCATGGTGGCCTATACTCATAATCCTAGCTATTCAAGAGACTGAGGCATGACCTGTCTCAAAATATGTACGAAGATATTAAAGGGCAGCAGGTGTAGGTCAGCACTCCCTGGGTTCAATCCCTAGTACTGCAAAAACAAACTAACAAACAAACCATAAAAAACTCACCATTTATCTTTATTATAATGGATTTGTCACCAGAACAAGTGTTGAGAAAACCACTACTAAAAAAGCCAAAATGGAAAAGAAAAACACTCATGTGAACTTTGTCAGTGGGGCGTGGCACATGCCTGTAACCCTTGCACTCGAGAGGCTGAGGTCAGAGAACTGTGAATTGGAGGCCAGCCTGGGCTACGAAATAGGTTTAAGGCCAACCTGAACTACACAGTGAGACCCTGTCTAAAAAAAAAAGTCATCGCTGTACACATACATTTGGCCAAGTCCACCACTACTGGCCACCTACTCTACAAATGTGGTGAGACTAACAAAAGAACCATTCATTCAGGCAATGGTGGTGCACACCTTTAATCCCAGCGCTCCGGAGGCTAAGGCAGAATGATCGCGTTTTAGGCTGACCTAGGCTACATAGTGAGTTCAAGGCCATCCCAGACTATGTAACAAAACCGTCTCAGAAAACAAAACACACAAAAAAGAGTCAAAAGAACCATTCCAAATTTTAAGAGGCCACTGAGATGAGAAAAGCTCCTTGAAGCACATTAAATTGCTAGGCACAGTGGTACACACCTACCATCCAGCTATTAGGGACAGCGAGGCAGGAGGATTTTGACTTCAAGATTAGCCTGGGCAACTGAGCAAGATCCTGTTTCAAAATAATAGTAAAAAATGGACAGATATGCAGGTCAGCGGCACAGCACTTGCCTAGCAAGCTGAAAGCCCTGAATTCAATCCCCCCTCCAAATAAAGTTTGGACTAAATCAAAGTAGAGTATGGGGAGTGGTAACACTACTGATGCGGTCCTCAGGAAATTGGAGACGAGCTGTATTATGTGACTGTCACTGATGTCCTACAACATATAGACTTTATCGGAAACATGATTATAGCCACATCTCAGGCTATGTGGTCCTGATTATTGCTTCTAGTGTTGCAAATCTGAAAATGGTATCTCCAAGAATTTAAAAAAAAAAAAAAAAGCCGGGCATGGTGGCGCATGCGGATCACCATGAATTTGGAGGTCAGCCAGGGCTGCAGTGAGTCCACACCAGTCTGGACTCCACAAACTACACCGTGAGACCCTGTCTCAATAAAACTAAGATTGGAGGTGTAGCTGAGAACTCCCTGGGTTCAGTCTTCAGTACTGTACCCCCCACACACACACACACACACAAAGAGAAGGGGGGGAGGAATAATAACAGAAAGAAGTTAAAAGGTACAAAGAGAGCCATAAAAAAAAATGTAATACATGGCAGCACAGAAAAGAGCAAAGCGGAAAACACCATTTATAAGGTTCACATCACATCTTATCTCTGCAAAGGAAAAGATCCAAAAGATGTAGGGAAGAACAGACATTAACCAAATTCAGGCTGGGAGTGTAGCTCAGTGGTATAATGCTTGCCTAGATGCTCAAGATCCCGAGTTCAACCCCCAACAATGGGGAAAAAAAATTAAAAAGACCCACAAAACATAAATTAACCAGGTTAGTCTCAAAACTAACAATCCTGCCTCTCAGGTAAATAACTAGAATTACATACAGTCACAAAACCATGTCCATTTACCATGTCCCATTCTGCCCTAAGCCTTGAAAAGAGTGTGAGGAAGGCAAGTGCTAGGTAGAATTTAGAAATCTCTAGAACTTTAACTCAGGGGGACAATTTAAAAGACTTACTGTGGGACCTGCATTTGGAGGTGATGATTCTTCTGTGCACACAGACAACACAGACAGGGAAGGCATGTGGGATGGTGTCAGAGTTGGCACCTCTGTGCCACTATCCAAGTTCAAAGCTGAGAGCCCGAGAGTATGGTCCCCATTGATCTCACTGGCACTGCTTTGGGTAGAAGGCTTTAGGGAATTTCGGAACGTGCCACTGCGGAGGCAGGATGTGCTATGGAAAGTGCTCGCCAGCTTGACTGTCTTCTGACTGCTGTCATCAGAGTCAAGTTTGGGGAAAGACAGAGATTTGATATTGCTTACTGTAGGGATAGGAGGAAGGGACACTTTGGAAGACAGCGACATCTTTTCACAGTTGCCTAACTGTGGTAAAGTTATAAAGCCATTGGGTTTATGAAG
>RJWT010040991.1:0-12406 GCA_004365215.1 Cuniculus paca
ATTAAAGCGGGCACACACTTTTCAAGGAGCACCTGGTTTACATCCTCCATTCAGCCGCTTAGGAACTCCTCTGGTACAGAACATTAGGTGAATGGGCAAATATTGGGAGGGGTCTTGAAAAAAGGGGAGACAGGTGTCCTTGGTAAATCTGGGCGCAATAACAGAAGTACGGGACAAGAGCTCTAAGCCATAATTCAATCAGTGTGACAATGGGAACAAAAGAACTCAGAAGTAATGATGTCAACGGGGGTGCAAATGATGCACATGAGACTCAAAACTGGGGCTGCATTTCTTCCCAATCTTGACGCTCGGGACAGCTTTGAGCACTGCCAGGGGCATGGCCAGGCCAGTGCGCCATAAAATCACCTCTCGTCAGGTCAGGCGCCCCGCCAAGGTCGCCCCTCCGTCTCGTCCCCGGCCTCACCTATGGAGATCTCCTGCGCGAAGGCCAGCGAGATGAGCAGCAGCGGCAGCCCCACGGCGATGCACGTGACCATCTTGTCCACGGCCAGCTCCAGCCGCAGCCCCTTGAACTTGGGCTCGGTGGGCTCCTTCAGCAGGAAGTCTGAGAACACGTACTCCGTGGCCAGGTGGGCGATGGCCATGGCTGCTGCGAGCGGGACTGGGCCCGAGGCGGCGAGGGCAGGTCGGGCACGGCGGCGGCCGGAGGACTGCGCGGCGCCGGCACCGCGTCAGCGGCCCCACGCGCGGCTTTCGCTTTCCCTTTCCCTTTCCCTTTCCCTTAGTGGGCTCCCCAGCGGCCCCCGCATCCCGCCTGCCTTTTGTCCCAGCGCGTCTGCCCCGGCCGGCTGCCTCTGCTCCGCGCCCGGCCAGGCAGGCCCCGCGCTCGCCGCCGTGCGGCCGGCTGGGTGGAGACCGGGCGCTCCGGGTGTGCCCGCAGCCCGCGAAGGCCCCCGGGATTCGCGACCCAGAGCTCCGCGCTCAGCCGCGCGCCGGGAGGCAAGAGGACCGATCCCCGAACAAAGCGCTTCCCGCTCTGCCCCGCCCCTCCGCGCTCCCGCGCCCCGCTCTTCCGGGACCATCGGGGAACCCGAGTTCCCGCGGCGCGGAGTCCCGGAAACCGCGCCCTCAGGTGGGCGCTGGCGGGGAGAGCCGTTCGGCCTGGCCTCTGAAAATTCCCTGGCGACCTTGCCACCGGTTTCCCCACTTCCTGGTACAGACTACTTTTGAAACCATTTCAGGCGACCCCTTCACCAGAGCGTAGGAGAGCCCCCCCCCTTTTTGTCCCACTCCCACCCTTTCTACGTAGTGAAATCTGATAAAAGGGAACTGGAAAAGCGTCCAAGAGCAACGAGGACAATGGAGCAGTGCAGCTGGAGATTATGTGGCCGAGGGACCACTGGACCCTGCCAAGAGATCTGCATGAAGGGTGGGCAAGGAGCGGTGCTGCCCTTGTGTGACTGTGTGTCAGGCCTGGTCCTTCTTTGGTTGGGAATCCAGCAGAGCTATGCTGCTAGTGAGTGTGTGGGTGAGTGGGTGTGCGTGTGTTGGGGTCTGCAAAGAACCGTTTTTTGTTCAGGAAGTGGATGATGAAAAATACAGGAGGAAATGTTCTGACCACTAACATTTGGAGCAGGCAGGATCTTTAAACGTGATGGGTGCCTCCTTTGCTCTTTGCAGGGATCTGTTACAACCGTCCACTGCGTGGGCCACTTCAATCCTCGTAGGCTCCTTGAACTCAAAGTTCGATCTCTTCCTTCCTAGTAGACAGAGACCACCTTCCACTCATGCCCCTTGGAGTGCCATTTTTAACACTTGTGTCCCTCTGTGCTGTCCAACAATTGGCTTCTAGGGATTCTTTCTAGGCCCTTCTTGCCCAGAACAAAGAATTGTACAAAAACAAGCCCAAAAGGTAGCGATGTTTTACATTTATTAAAGATAGTAAAAGAAACATGCTCTGCACAGCCGGTGTGGGCCAATTAAAAGTAAAAAAATACACACTATAGCAAGTGATAGTGAACCTTTTAGAGTTGAATGCCCAAACTGCAAACCAAACCCACTTATTTTGTGCTAAGTGCCAACACTGCAATTACACCTTAATACTGAGGTTTTTAGTTTAGAAAAAAAAAAAAACAAAAAACAAACTTATACATGAACGTCTTTTGTCTTGACAGAAAAATAGTGTCATAGGTTCACCACTAGTGCTCTGTAGGGTGAAAGAGGACCCCTGTGAACGAGAGTGCACAGTGATCACAAGGTTAAGTGTGGCCATCCTTTGTATCTTCCACTTCTCAAGCTGACCTAGGCCATCCTATCAAAAACCTGCTGGATTTCTTGTGAGAACAGTTAAAGATAGCATTTTCTGATTGGTGCTAGACACAAGACTTTAAGAACTGTCTTTCTGCGTATTTTCACTTTCTCAACTGGTTTGCCACAACCTAATCTCTTCCCTCACAATTAATGTCCCATTTCTCTTGCTTCCCCTTCCTGAATATGGTAAATCTGACACTTCTACCCCTTCACTGTCAACACCCCACTCAACTTCCTATCCTGTTTCCTAAACACATGCAGGACTCACCAGACCACCCCTCACCCCCACACACAGCTGCCAATGGGAGCCTTGAAAGCTCCCTACCTAAAGGTGTCCTCTTTGGCTACCACACTGCCATTTTCTACTACACCACGAGCGCAGCCAGTCAGCAATGCGGTGCCCTCCGCTACTCCAGCCACTTCAGCTACTTCAGCTGATACTGTTGCATTTTTGAAGAATGGACAGGGTACCTCTTGGAGTGGCTAGGATCAGGAAAGGCAGCATCTGGGCCCCTTATTTGCATAACCAGCATTCACAGCAAGCCCTCTGGAAGATTCCCTAGTTTCAGTTCTGCGCCTCTGTGATGGCCTGTATGTAGAAGTCACCTCAAAGCCTCATGCGCTCATAGGCGGGGCTTTTGGGAGGTGACTGGATCATGGGGGTGTGATATTTGTCCCTGGATCAGCTCACTGATGGGTTTATAGCATGGCGTGATGTTAGGAGGTGAAGCCTGGTGTGGAGAGGTGGATCACTGTGGGAGTGGCCTGAAGACATACCTGTTCTTCCTCATCCTTTGACCCCTCTCTGCTTCCCTCCACCGTGCCATGAGCTGTTTCTCCTCTGCCATGCCCCTCTGCAATGCTGCCTGGCTTGTACCCAGCAGACTATGGACTAAAACCCCTACACACTGTGAGACAAAGTAAACCTCCCCTCTTTAACTTGTGGGTGTCAGGTGTTTTGTCCCAGCAAAGAGAAAGTAACTAAGACACCTTCACTGATGCAGATTTGCAGCAGCCATATAAGTAGTACTCCCCATCTGGTTTTTGGGTTTTAGTTTAGGAGGACTCCATCGTGTATACTAGTTCTCTGCAGTAAAGGTCCTGTTCCAAAAAAAAAGGACTCACTTCAGTGTTCCTGTTTTTTTAGAAAAAACCTCCAATTGATTTCTTTTTTTTTTATTTTGAAGAGAATAAAACAGAAAGAAAACAGAATAGAGTCAATCAAAACAAAACAATGAACGTGATACAAGACTTCAAAACAAGATAAAAGGAAATCAATAATGGCTACCATAATGCCTCTCATTATCTTTAAAATAACTTCCCATACCATCAGGCATAATAAAATGAAACAAAACAGAACAGAATAAAACCAATCAAAACAAAACAATGAAAGCAATGCAGGACTTCAAAACAAGACAATAGGAATAGTACAGTGGCTACCATAATGCATCTTGTTATCTTCAAAGTAGTTGCTTATACCATCAGACATAATAAAATCAAAACAAAATAGAATAAAATCAAAAGAAAACAAAGCAATACAGGGCTTTGAAACAAGATAATAGGAAATCAATAATGGCTACCATAGTACATTTTGTTATTTTTGAAATAGCCATCAAATATAATAAAATCAAACAAAACAAAACAGGATAAAACCAAACTAAACAGAACAATGAAAACAATACGGGGTTTCAAAACAGGATAATATAGTAACAATGGCCATTGCCTTCGCTTTTTAGACATTTCCTCCCCTTTCACTTTCACAATATCTATTGTGCATTTTGGATCTCACTGACTCCTTTAGTTTTTTATACTAGAGAGACAACACAGCATTCACTGACTTGACTGAACCATTTCACCCATGAGAATGATCTCAAGTTGTATCCATTTACCTACATGAGCCTTGAGGTTATTTTCTTTATAGCTGAATAGCTTTCTATTATATAAAAATGCCATATCTTTCTTATCCAGTCTGCAACTGATGGAGAAGCTACCGCTACTTTTTTCTGGTTCCCTGTCACATAAAGCATTTTCTCTCTTTTGACTTTTAGTCTACAAATTTCCTTTTGAGTTAAATGTTTTTCTTGAATAAAGTGTATTGATGGATCCTGTCTCCTGATCTACTCTGCCTGTATTTCTTTTTATTGGTGAATTGAGGCCATCTACATTAATGGTTATGGCCAACATGCACTGGCTCGTCTCTGCCATGCTATTTTCCTACTGTTGGCTGCCTACTTTTCCCCCTCCATTCAAATGTCTGCTCCTCTCGGTGATCTGCCTCTGCCGCTGTTCCTGGAACCATGGTCTTTTTTATCTCACTCTAGAATGTCCTTCAGTATTCTTTGTAGGGGTGATTTGGTGGTCATGAATTCCTTCAGTTGTTTTTTGTCATAGAGGCGTCTCATTTCTCCATTAATTCTGAAAGAAAGTTTTGCAGGGTACATCAGTCTGGGTTGGAAGTTGTTCTCTTTCAGGACTTGCAATACTTCATTCCAAGCTCTGCTTGACTGATGGTTTGTGTTGAGAAGTGTGTCGTGATTCTGATGGGTTTTCCTTTATAGGTGATCAGATTCTAAAAAAGCTCCAATCAATTTCTGACCCCAAACTGGTACCCTTTCCCTCTCCTTCTCCTTCCCCCTTTCCTTTGTCCCTCTCCCTCTCTTTGAATCATGCAACCAATAACAAGATCCAGCACTGATTGAGCAATGAAGAGAACATAACTCTTTGGGAGGAAAGATTGATATAGGGTAAAACAGTAAGGGGCAGAGATAGGGTAATAAAGGGGAGAAAGAGTTATGTCTTTTATGGAAATTCAGGTGCTACTCCTCTGTGCTCCTCATGGTTCTTTTCAGTCACTGTCATGGCAGTTATTGATTTTCCTGGCACTAGGAAGTGTATCATTGGGCATGCAGATGATATAATGAAGTTAGAGGTTGTTCTGGCTTGTGTTTAGACGCCTTCCTAAGCCTTACGTGGTCATCGGTGGGGTTTTTCAGAGGTGATTGGATCTAGAGTGTGAGACACTGGAATTGATTCATGGTGCAATTCTAGCTTGAGGGCAGTAGGATTGAGGGCATAAGTGCTACCCAGCCTAAGCTTAGATAAGCTAAAAGGGGAAGAATGATATGCCCCTTATTTGCTGTTTAACCAAGAATATGCCCACTGGAAACCTCTAGGCCTCAATTTACTCATTCATCCAGTGGAGATAATACTACCTAATTTAACAAGCTGTTCCGAAGATTACATAGGACAGTTTATTTCACACTGCTGAGTCAGACATTTATCACTTGATGGCTGTTATTACTAACTTCAGGAGTTTAACATATTAAGTGAAAGTGCACACAGTATTGTTTCTTTAAAAGTAGACTTTAATTTTTAGATTTTAATTTACTTTGATTTTAGATTAGTTTTTAGGTTTACAGAAAAAATTCAGCTGATAGTTCAGAGTCCCTACACCCATACTCCTGCAACCAAATTCTCCCAATTATTACCATCTTACATCAGTAAAGTACATTTGTTACAATTAATGAACCATAAAGTCAATTGTTGATTCAGATTTCTATAATTTTCCTCTAATATCTTTCTCCTGCTCCAGGATCTCATCTAAGATACCAAACTATGTTTTGTTGTCATGTCTCTTTAGCTTTTCTTGGCTCAGATTTTGTTTTTGTTTTTTGTCTTGTCTTTTTTTGCCTGCATGTATATATTGTCTTTTTTTTAGTTAATTAGGATATTGGTACATTTTAGATATACATACTGATCACATTCCTCATAGGGAATTTGTACTTGTGCATGATATATGTTTTATTTTCTGTCTTTCTGAGACATGATTTTATTATGCAGTCCAGACTGGCCTTGAACTCATTTTGTAGCCTAGGCTGGCCTCAGACTTGCAGTGATCCTCCTGCCTCAGCCTCCTGAGTGCAAGGATTATAGGCATGTGCCACCATGCCTGGCCAAATATATCTTGATTATTTTTCCCCATTTCTCTACCCTCCCTTCAACCCTCTTCTCCTCCCTATTTTTTAAAAATTGTTTGTTTCCATTTTTTCCTTCTTTTCTCATTTCTTTTCTTTTCTTTCCTTTTCTTCACCCCTCCCTGGGTTCCCTTCCTATTTGAATTTTTTTTCCTATTTTGAAATATCTAGTATACACTTTAGTCTTTATTTGCACTTGGTTTCTCACACCAGGAAAATTGTGCAATATTTATACATATGTATCCAATTTATTTCACTTAGGGTACGTTCTCAAGATGCATCCTTTTACCTAGAAATGTCTCAAGATTATCTTTCTTTATGGCTGAGTAGAACTCCACTGTATAAAAGAACCACATATTCTTTATCCATTCATCAGTTAATGGACACTTGTGCTGTTTCCAAGATTTACCTATTACAAACAGTGCCACTATAAACATGGGTGTGCATATGTTGCTGTGGTAAGATGCTTTTAATTTTTTTAGGAAGATACCAAAAGGGGAATAGCTGGGTCAAATAGACCCTCTAGTTTTATAGTTTTTTGAGGAATCTCCACACTGATTTCCACAGTGATTGCACCAGGTTACACTCCCACCAACTGTGAAGAATGGATCATTTTTCCCACATCCCCACCAGCATTTGTCACTGGTTGATTTCTTGATAATAGCCATTCTTTCTAGTGTGAGATGGAATCTCAGCATTGTTTTAATTTGCATTTCTCACATGACCAGTGATGTTGAACATTTTTTCTTATATTTACTTACTGTTTTTACTTCTTCATCTGAAAAGTGTCTATTCATTTCAGATGTCCATTTTTGAGCTAGGTCTTTAAATTTGAGGGTCTGATCTTTTTTTTTTTTTTTAGTTCTTTATATATTCTAGATAGTAGTCCTTTGTCTGAAGAACAGCTGGCAAAATTTTTTTCTCACACTGTGGGTTGTCTCTTCACTCTGTTTGTCTTTTGTTTTGCTATGCAAAAGCTTTTTAATGAGATGAGATCCCAGTTGTTGATTCTTTGTGATAGTTCCTATGTGCAATTGAGGTTTTGTTCATGAAGTCTTTGCCCACACCTGTGTCTTCAAGAGTTCTACCTGTTCCATATTCCAGCAGATTTAGGGTTTCTGTTTTAATATTTAGATCTCTGATCCATTTTTATTTTAGTTTGGTGCATGGTGAAAGATACCGGTCTAGTTTAATCTTTGGCATGCAAAGAGTCACTTTTCCCGACACCATTTATTAAAGAGGCTTTCTTCCAGTGCGAGTGTTTAGCTCCTTTGTCAAAGATAAAATAGCTGAGTATGTTTGAATTTGTTTCTGCATCTTCTAATCTGTTACACTGATCCTCAGATCTGTTTTTGGCCAATATCATGCTGTTTTTATCACAGTAGCTTTGTAGTATAATTTCATGTCAGGAATTGTGATGTCCCTTGCCTTGCTTTAGTTGTTCAGATTTGACTTTTGCTATGCTAGGTCTCTTCTGGTTACAAATAAATTTTAGAATTGTTTTCTCTAATTCTGTGAAATATGCTGTTGGAATTTTGATCAAGATTGCATTAAGCCTATATAAGAATTTCAAAATATGGTCATTTTCACTATATTGGTTCTTCCTAGCCATGAACAAGGTATATTTTCCATTTTCTGATATCCTCTTTAATTTTCTTTTTCAGAGTACTATACTTTTCAATGTAGAGGTCTTTTACTTTCTTCATTAGATTGGTTCTCAGGTATTTAATTTTTTTGGATGTTATTGTGGAAGGTGTTGTTCCCCTAATTTCTCTCTCAGTGAGTTTGTTATTCATGTACAGAAAGTCTATTAATTTTTGAGTGTTGACTTTGTATCCAGCTATGTTACTGAATTTGGTTCTTAAATCTAGAAATATTTTGATGGAGCTTTTGGTGTCTTCTATGTAGAGTACCATATCATTCACAAATAATGATAATCTAACTTCTTCATTTCCTATGCTTATTCTTTTTATTTGTTTCTCTTGTCTAATTGCTCTGGCTAATGTTTCCAGAACTATATTGAATAGGAGTGGTGACAGTGGACATCCTTGTCTCTTTCCTGATTTTAGAGTGAAAGTATGAAGTTGAACATTTAGTATGAAGTTGGCTGTTGGTTTGTCATAGATGGCTTTTATCAGATTGATATAAAGACCATATATTCCAATTTTCTGTAGGGTTTTATCATGAATGGGTGTTGGACTTTGTCAAAAGCTTTTTCTGCATCTATTGATATGATCATATGGTTTTTGTCCTTGGTTCTGTTAATATGATGTATTACATTTAGTTAATTTGCATTATGTAGAACCATCTCTGCATCCCTGTGATGAATCCTACTTGGTCTTGGTGTATAATCTTCTTGACAATTTGCTTCACTCAGTTTGCCAGTATCTTATTGAGGCTTTTTTGCATCTATGTTCATTAAGGAGATTGGCATATAATTCTCTTCTTCAGTTAGATTCTTCTCTGGTTTTAGCATCAGGGTAAAGTTTCCAGGGAGTAGAGCTTCCCTTTCAATTTCATTAGAGCGTTTGAGAAATAACAGCATTAGATGTTCTCTAAATTTCTTGCAGAATTGAGTAATGAATTTGGCAGGATCTGAGCTTTTCTTGGTTGGTAGGGTTTTAGTTACATCTTCAAATTCATTGACTGATACTCATTTATTTAGAATTTTATACCTTCTTTGTTCAGCTCTGGTAATTCATATGTGTCTAGGAATCTGTCCATTTCTTCTGCATTTTTCTTATTAGTATATAGGTTCTAAAAGTAGGTATTGATGAATGATCTTGATTTCTTCAGGATCTGTTGTGACTTCACCCTTTTAATTCCTAATTGCATGGCTCTGAGTCTTTTCTTTCCTTTTTTTTTTTTTTGATAAGGTTGGCTAAGGGTTTGTCAATTTTGTTTAATCTTTCAAAGAACCAACTCTTCCATTCATTGAGTTTTTAAATTGTTTTCTCAGTCTCCATTACATTAATTTCTGCTCTGAACTTTATAATTTCCTCTCTTGTACAAGCCTTGGGCTTCTCTCACTCTTCTTTTTCTAGAAGCTTAAGGTTCAGCATTAAGTTGTTTATTTGCACTCACTCTATTTTCCTTATATGGGAATTCACCACTATAAGTTTTCCTCATAGGATTGCTTTCATTGTGTCCCAAAGGTTCCAGTGTGTCATATTAGCATTATCCTTTAATTGTAGAAATGGTCTAATTTCTTCTTTAATTTCATCTGTGACTCATTGGCTGTTTAGGAGGGTGTTATTTTCATGTGTTTCTGAAGTTCTTGTGGTTCATTTTGCCATTGATTTCCAATTTCATTGCACTATGGTCTGATAAGATCCATGGAATAACTTCAGATCCTTTGCATTTACTTAAGCATGTTCTATGAGCAAGTATGTGGTCTGTTTTGGAAAATGTCCCATGTGTAGCCGTGAAGAATATGTATTCTGATATTGTGGGGTAGAACACTCTGTGGACATCTACTAAGTCCATTTGTTCAAAAGTTTGTTTCAGATCTGATGTTTGTAGCTTTTCTCTGTAGTAGATCAGTCTATTTGTGACAGTAGTGTATTGGTGTCCCCCATTATAAATTGTATTATTTATACAATTTATACAATTTATTATATAAATGCTTATTTGATATTTCATGTTGGTTAATGTTTGTTTTATATAGTTGGGTGCACTGATATTTGTTGCATGTATATTTATGATTGTTATCTCTTCCACTTGTATTGTTCCCTTTACAAGTATGTAATGACCTTACTTGTGCCTCTTAATCAGTCTTGGCTTGAAATCCACTTTGTCTCCAAATAGAATAGCTACCTCTGCTTTTTTTCTGGGTTATTATCACATGGAGCATTGTTTTCCATCCTTTGATTTTCAGTCTATGAATTTCTTTTAGGATTTGATATGTTTCTTGTATGCAGCATATTGTTGGACTTTGCTTCTTGATCCATTCTGCCAGTCTGTTTCTTTTCTTTTGTAAATGGACACCATTTATGTTGATGATTATAACTCATATGTATTGACTTATCCTCATCGTGTTATTTTTCTGTTGTTGTTTCCCTCTTATTCCCCTTTGTTTAATAGCTTGCCTTGCCTGGTAAATTCATTCTGTTGGGTTCATGGAGTTGTAGTTCTTGTTTTCTTCTTATAAAATGTCCTTCACAATATTTTGGAGTGCTGGTTTGGTGATCACGAATTTCCTCAGGTGTCCTTTGTCCTGGAAGTATCTTATTTCTCTATCAATTTTGGAAGATAGTTTTGTGGAGTACATCAGTCTGGGTTGGAGGTTGTTTTTCTTTCAGGGTTTGAAAAACTTCACTGCAAGCTCTCCTTGAGTTGAGGGTTTGTGTTGAGAAGGCTGCTGTGATTCTGATGGCTTTTCTTTGTAAGTCATTTGTTTCTTTTCCCTAACAGCTTTTAGTAGAGTGGACCCTTGACTTATGAACTAAATTCATTCATTCCCAAGGGCTAGTTGTAACTCAGGTTGTCAGTTGGAGACTCAGTCTCCTCTACATGACCTTCAAAGTCTCTCTCCTGTATACAGGCAGATCTTAGTGTCCTTGGAGAGACACTGGCCCATGATTCCTCAATTAACCCCATACAGGAATGGATGTTGTATTGTTCCTTCCAGAACTCTTTAAGGGTTAAATCTGTATCTGAGACCATCTGGAAGCACAGCATCCAGCATTCAGATCATAACTCAAGAGTTTGGTCATAAGATGGAACTAAAATTCTGATCATAATCCAAATCATTCATATGTCCAGCCAGTCATAACTTAAGGGTCCACTGTATTTTGTTCTTGTGTTGAATTTCTGATATCTTGACTATCATATCATTGGCGTAGTTTTTTTGTTGTTTGTTTTGTTGTGTTTTTTTAATCATGGCTAATTGGAGGTCTGTATGCTTCTCTTATCTGTATGTCAAATTCTTTTTTTCTGCCTGGAAAGTTTTCTGCCATGACTTCTCTGAACAGTTTTTCTTTTTTTTTTTTTAAATGTGGTTTGTGCTATCCTGCTGTTTCATTGACTCCAATCAGTCTTGGGCTGTTGTTCTTTGCATTATCTAGCAGCTGCTGGATTGGTTTTTCATTGTTCCTTGCTATTTTTAAGAAATCTTTCTTTTCATTTTTGCTAACTGCAATCCTGTCTTCTACATCTGAGATTCTATCCTCACATTGGCTCACTCTGCTGCATATATTTTCAATGGAATTTTTATTCTCCTGGATATCTGTTTGAATCTGTTTCATGAATTCCATTTCTTTCCTATGTTGGGTGTTCATGATTTTCATAATTTTTCTAAACTCCTCTATTTTTTAAAAAATCTGTATTGGCTTTGGAGTCACTAAGCACATCTTTCTCTTACCCCAGTACAACTGCCATATTTAAACACACACACTTATACAGGTTTTATCTATACAGGTTTTTTGGGATCAAAAGTATTTCAGAATATCTGCACACACTTTAGCAGTTATGCATCCCCCATCTAAAAATCTAAAATCCAAAATGCTCTGAAACCTGAAACTTTTTTGATTAGGAATACTCAACTTGTATTCAGATTTCCCAAACAAAACTTATAGTAACTTGCTTTTTTGTTTTTTGTTCTGTTTTTTCAGTCAGGACACAATCCAACACTCAGACTACATTTAGCAATCATAGTCACCTAATCTGGACCAGTCCCAGCTCATGTCTCTAATATGATGAATATAGGCTCATTTACATTTGTCCAACTGTTTCTTAATGCTTTGATCCATGTTCTAGAATGCAGCAGGAATCCTATGGAAGGTGTAATGGTTGATTGTTTGTGTCAATCTGAGAAGTTGAGAAGCTTAACAAAATTGGCTCGGCAATTCTACACTCCAGGGAACAGAAGGCCCATCCTAGGATGGCTCACCCACCTGGATGGCATAAAGAGGTAATGAGGAAGGACAGATCTGCTTCTGTTCTTTGGGGGAGCTTGAATGTTATCCCTCAGTGTTGATTGCAGATTCCTTGGCTTCCAGCATGGGTCCTTCAGCCTTCAGATGTAAACTCTTCAGCCTTCCACAGCAGACCCATCTTCCTCCTGATGGGGACTTGCACAGGACACTGCAGTGAGCTCTAGACCTTGGACTGAATCCTTCAATCTTCAATTTGTTTAGCCTATAATACTTCATGTGCCTCCT
>RJWT010040992.1:0-12387 GCA_004365215.1 Cuniculus paca
GGAGGATGGATAGTTTTAGGAACTTTAAAATCACAATGAAAGTTTATAACTCTCAAGTTCTATGAAACTAAAAGTATATTGTTGTAAAGGTAAATTTAGTCAAAAATATAAGGTGGGAGTCAGAGAGAGGAAGATGGTAGAGTGATGAGCAGCACAGAAACAGTCTCTCTCAGATTTGGTGTCCAGATGCTGGAATATAGCAATATGAAGAAGAGAAGAAGGATGGAAGTGGGTCCCTGGGACCAAGTAAGAATCTGAAGTGAAAATTAAAGCCCACAGGGAGAGTGAAGAGAGAGACTTCAATAAAGAAAAAGGTGGCAAGAAGTGCCTTCTCCCTGAGCCCTGACTCACTGTGTGGGAGGGGCAGCTCAAACCTGCAGATGCACAGTAACTACCAGTGACCCAGAGGACTCCATGGAGAAACACATCAGTGGAATGGAGCAGTGGATACAGCAGACTTCAGTGGCTGGTGAGTTATTCAGGTTCAGATATCCTCCAGGAGGGTAGCCATCTTGGAAAGGGGTAAACTGAGCTCAGAACTCAGAGGAACTGCAGATTGGTTCAGTCTAGCAGTTCCTAGTGTCAGGATGAGGTGGAACTGAGTTCAAATTGGCAGGAGGTCAAGAAGCCCAGCTCAAGTTGTCAGGAAGGAAACAGAGTATGGCAGGTGGAACAAATTAGATTCCAGCATCACAGCCAGAAATCAGCCTGAACTTCAGTGGAGCTAAAGATGGAGGCTTGCTGAGATTATCCAGTACCCTGCCATAAATCTATAGCTGAATTATTGGGATTAATCAACATGGATCTGGACTCTGTCTACCCACTTGTCTACTAGTGACAGCAGAGACACTCTTTCAAGTAGACACTTTTTTTCTTTTCTTCTTTTTGTTTTGTTTTGCTTTCTTTTCTCTCAGTTGTTTTTTTATGAGTGTGAACATTGTTTCCAGTTTTTTGTTGCTGTTCTGTTCTGCTCTTGTTTTTATTTCTTCCTTCTCTCTTTCCCTCCTGTCTTCTTCACCAGCTTCCCCAAACTTGCATAATCTTCTTTTGTCCTCCAACCTTTCTTCTAATCTCTTCCTCTTCTATTTACCCCCTTAGACCCTTTTAAATTTTCTCCACTGAGAGTAAAGTCACCATATTGAGGGCATACTTACTGTGTACAATTTTCCAGTTTGTTTACGATTTTGTAATGTAACCATAAATCTAGTTCACATGGTTAAAAGTGGCAAATTAATAGTTACTACACTTTGTCACTTTTTAGGCTGTGTTTGATGCTACTGTTATTACTGATTGGGCTACTTTAGTCAAGATGACGTAATCATCCTAATCAGTCATTTTTCCTGGTATGCCAAAACTGAGATTGCCTCAAAGTCATAAAATATTCTCTAGGCCAGTGCCAAAGAACAAAGGGCTAAGCCAATAGGCAGCAACTGCTCATCCCCAATAAATTAAAAAGGTAGGATCTTGCAACAGAATCAAAACCCAAAAGCAAATTACACCTGGAAGACATCTCTGAGAAGTAGTCATTTCCTAAGGTGTGTAAATACTAGCAACAAAACACCTGCCTTAAGCAATTTATATGCACCAACCAGGAATTAAACTTAAAAAAAGAAAAGAAAAGAAAATGAGACCAATAAGATGCAACCCCAGACTTCCAGCTAACCAAAGGCAAACTAAGGGAGCAATGAGGTTAAATAATTCAAAAGCCACCCATCTGGACTCTCTCAGTGGTAACAGAAATAACAAAGGAGATAAATGATGCTCTAGAAAAAAATCAAATCAGAAATAATGTCTCAGATAACTGTAGAGATGGTGACCATAATGAAAGACATGGTTAATGATTCCAGAGCAGATACAGATAAAAAAAATACAGGAGTTTAGAAAAATGATGGAAGTTATGAATGCTCAACATAGGAAAGAAATGGAATCCATGAAACGGATTCAAGCAGATATCCAGGAGATTAAAAATTTTATTGAAAGTATACATGGGAGAATTACCCCATGTGAAGACAGAATAGCAGATACAGAAAATAGGATTGTGGTTAGTGATCATGAAAAGAAAGTTTTCTTAAAAATAGCATGGGACCATGAACAATGAATCCATCAACTGCTAGATGATGCAAAGAAGAATAACAAGATTGACCAGATTCAATGAAAAAGCAAGAGATAGCACAAATGATATAAAAAATCTGGTTACAGAAGAAATGTTGGAAAACTTCTCAAGCAGGAAAAAAGAATTTGACATTCACAAAGTGAAGCATATAGAACTACAATTAGCCATGATCAGGAAAAACTACACCAAGATGTATAATATCAAGATTACAGAAATTCAACACAAGAAAGGAATATTAAAACATGTTAGAGTAAAGAAACAAATTACCTATAAAGGAAAGTCCATCAGAATCACAGAACACTCATTAACATAAACCCTTAAGGAGAGCCCTAAAAGAAAACAAACTCCAACCCAGATTGATGTACTCTGTAAACTATTTTTTAAAACTGATAGGGAAATAAGATACTTCCATGAAAAGAACACCTGAGGAGATTCATGAACATCAAGCCAGCACTCCAAAAGGTTCTGAAGGACATTTTAGAAAGAGATAACAAGGACTCCATGAACCCTAACAAAATGAACCCACCAGTCAAAGCAAGTAATTAAAAAAAAGGGAAAGAAAAGGGAACCAGTAACAGGAAAATAACACAAGTATAAATCAATACATGTCAGTTATACTGTCAGTGGTAATGGTCTCATTTCAACAACCAAAATAAACAGAATGACAGAATGAATCAAGAAACAAGATCCAACAATAACTGAAAAAGGAATTCATACACATGTAACTGAAAAAGGAATTCATAGACTGAAAATCAAAGGATGCAAAACAATACTTCATGCGATAGGAACCTGGAAAAAAGCAGGAGTAACAATTCTATTTGCAGACAAAATGAACTTCAAGTCAAGACTGATCAAAAGAGGCAAAAGGAAGAGATAACAGTCATAAATATATATGCACCAAATACCAGCATACTCAAATATATAAACAAATATTAATGGAAAAATCAAATAAGCACTAATAGAATTGTAATAGAAGACCGCAATACCTCACTGTTACAAATAGACAGATCAACTAGACAAAAGAAATCAACAAAGAAATATCAGAACTGAATCAAACTTTTGAATAAATGAACTTAGTAGCTGTCTGCAGAGTGTTTCACCTTGCAACATTAGAATACACATTCTTCTCAGCAGCACATGAGACATTCTCCAAAATAGACCACATACTAGTTCACAGAACATGCTTAAGTAAATGCAAAGGAATTGAAATTATCCCATGCATATGCAATGAAATTGGGACTCAATGGCAAAAGAAACCACAAGAACTGCATAAACACATGGAAAATAAATAACATCCTCCCAAACAATCAGTGGGTCACAGGTGAAATTAAAGAAGAAATTAGACCATTTCTACAGTTAAATGATAATGCCAGTACAACATACCAGAACACATGGAATGAAATGAAAACAGTTCTGCAAGGAAAATTCATAGTGCTGAATTCTCATACCCAAAAGACAGAGTGAGCTCAAACAAACACCCTAATGTTAGACCTGAAGCTTCTAGAAAAAGAAGAGCAAGTCAAGCCCAAAGCACATAGGAGGGAGGAAATCATAAAGATCAGAGTAGAAAATACTGCAATGGAGACTAAGAAAACAATACAAAGAATTAACAAATTGAAGAGATGGTTCTTTAAAATATTGTAAAGTAGACAAACTCTTCTTATCAAAAAAAGGGAAGACTCAAATCCATGCAATTAAGGATGAAAAGGGTAAAATAGATCCTATAGAAATACAGATCATTAATACCTACTTCAAGAATCTGTATTCTAAGATGGAAAATGCAGAAGAGATGGATTTCTTGACACATATGAATTACCACAGCTGAATCAAAAAGATAAAAAATTCTAAATAAACCAATATCAGTCAATGAAATTGAAGATGCAATTAAAAACCTACCAACAGAGCAAAGCTCAGGTCTTGATGGATTTACTGTTGAATACTATAAGAAATTTAGAGACGACCTGATGCTACTACTCCTAAAACTCCTTAATGAAATTGAAAGGGAAGCAATACTTTCAAACTCATTCCTGGAAGCAAGCATTACCCTGATGCCAAAAGCAGAGAAGGATCCAACCAAAAAAGAGAACTATAGACCAATCTCTTTCATGAACATAGATGCAAAACTCTTCATATTACTGGTAAACAGAACGCAGCAAATCATCAAGAAGATTATACACCATGAACAAGTAGGATTCATCCCAGGATGCAGGGATGATTTAACATATGTATATCAATAAATGTAATACACCATATTAACAGGGCCAAGGATAAAACCATATGATATCTCAATAGATGCAGAAAAAGCATTTGACAGAGTCCAACACCCATTCATGATAAAAACCTCACAGAAAATTGGAAGACAAGGTCTTTATCTCAGTGTGATAAAAGCCATCTATGACAAACCAAAGCCAACATCATCCTAAATGGACAAAAACTGAAAGCATTCACCCTAAAATCAGGAACAAGACAAAGATGTCCACTGTCACCACTCATACTCAATAGTTCTAGAAACATTAGCCAGAGCAGTTAGACAGGAGAAAGAAATAAAAGGGATAAGAATAGGAAAGAAAGAAGTTAAGCTATCATTATTTACAGATGACATGATCCTCTATATAGAAGACCCCAAAAACTCCACCAAAAGACTTGTAGATTTAATAACCAAATTCAGTAGCATAGCTGGATACACTATATTTAAAAAAGACAGTGAGTATTAATTTGCCATAAAGAATAAGCTTGAGACATTTATAGCTAAATGTATGTATATTGAGACCATCCTCTCAAGTGAAATAAATTGGACACATGTATTTAAATACCTCAGTTTTCTCTGGTGTGAGAAACAAAGTAAAAATAAGGACCAAAATGTATAATAGATTTTGGGAAATGGGAAGAAAATGTTCAAATGAGAAGGGAACAAGGTGGGGAGAAAAGAAGGGCCAAAAAAAAGAATAGAAGGGAAAAAATGGAAACAAAGCTTTGTTGCTTTGTTTTTGTAAATAAGCAGGGCAAGAGGGGTTGAAGGAAGGGGAAGGGAATGCAAAAAAAGGAAGAAGCAAGATATATCATGTACAGGTATGAATTCCCTATGATGAATATTATCATTATGTATGTCTCACATGTATCAATAAAAAAATAGGGTGACACAGATTAATGTAGCTACCAAAACAACAAATAGAATTTGTCACATAGAAAATTTAACATCCAGATCTAAAGCAAATAACTTAAGATGTAAGTAGGTATAAGTAGGCAGATGGAATAGAGCTAAATCAATTAGCAATTTACAAAACCACTGAGTTATTTGAGAGCAACTTTAAGGTTGATAGATCTTTACATTTTTTCTATGAATATTTGAAAGGGATACACCTAAAAAATGTAACTTCTGGAAATGTGTCAAAGCAGATTCAGATTATTAAGATATTCTGAGAAGTATTAAGCCAAAGTCATAGTATAGGTATGTGAGTTCTAAAAGTTCTAATTAAGAAGTTAGAAATCCAGTCTCCTATGCCTGAATTCCTCCCACAATATCCTTACCAATGACTCTTGTGCTTGTGGAATTCTAACCTCTGTGAATCTGTGAATCTCAACTAAAAAATGATTTCCTATGTCACTGTGTGTGTATGTTTTAAAATCAAAATCTGCCACTTTTTAAACGATCCTAGGCCCTCATACTACACACAAAGTGCCTAATAATTTGTCTTCCATGTGACAGTCATTAAAATATCCTAAGACCCTTTTCTTGTTTCCCCTGGATCTCCTGTGCTCCAGGGTAAATGTGTACTGTTTCATCAATCATCCCTTCCATGATTTCGTTTTCGTTTGGGCATGACCCATGTCAAGTTTCTAGGTGAAGGAGCCTATTATTCATTTTCTCTGACTGAGGCATTTGTATCCTTCAAAAATGTGATGTTTATATTATGTTAAGTGAAATAAGCCAGACATCGAAAGACAAATACTGCATGATCTCATACGTGAAAGCTAAAAAAAATTAATTCATAGAAACAGACAGCAGAATAGTGATCACTAGAGGTGGGAAGGATAGAGAAAGGTGGAGTCAATGGGGATTGGATAAGGAGTACTCAAGTGTAGTTACATAGGAAGAATCACTTCAGATGCTCTATAGCAGGGTAGGGTGACCATAGCTCACAACAAGTTTTTATGTTTTATAAAGAACTAGAAGAAGGGAATTATAAGGTTCCTGAAACATAGAAATGACAAATGTTTAAGGGGTGAGGATTGCTGATGATCTTGATTTGGTCATTACACATGTATCAAATTATCACAGTGTACCCCATAAATATGTACAATTTTTGTCAGTAAAAATGTCTTTTAAAATGTGATAAACACAACTGTGAGAAAGATGCTTCCTGTTGCTTTATTTTAGGCATAGAATTGTCAGTTTCCTTAAAATAGTCTAAAATTAGATTACTTTAAAAAAAAAAAAGATGGCCATCATTGATGTGGAAAACTGATGGTCAACTTAAACACCAGCTGAAATGAATCAGCATGGTGCGAAGTATAGATGACCCACCTGAGGATTGTTACCAGCATAAAAAGGAGACCTAGAGATGAAGAGAAGTGTTGTTGTTTGGAGACACTGGTTCTTTTGGAGCTGTTGGTTCTCCTGGAGGGGCTTGTCACACTGGCTTCCCTGATATGAACTCAGCTATCATCATGGGAAGAGCTTGGGACCTTGTGGCTGAGAATGGCTGTGGTTCACTTTGGGGGAGCTCTGGTCCTTACTTTGAGCATCACTTCCTGATTCCAGAGGGAAAGATGTGTGCTGTTCAGTCTCCAGGAGAAGGTTGTCATGCTGGCTTCCTGATATGAACTCACTGTTCTCTTTGTCAGAGGAGCTTGGGACCTCGTTGTTGCTGAGGATGGCTGTGGTACTTTTCAGGGGAGCTTCGGTCCTTATTTTGAGCATTGCTTCTTGGCTTCAGTACAGAACCCTCAACCTACTGTCACAGATCCTTCATCCTGCTGGCACAGACTTTCTAGCTTCTACTGCTGACCTTTGGGCCTTGAAACAGACTTGCATGAGTCATTGCCGTAGGCTCTAGGCCACCAGTCGGACTTGTAGGGGTCATTGTCATGGGCTCTAGGTCTTCAGCTGGACTCAACTCATGGAAGACATTGCTGTGGGGATCTTGCCCTCAGCTGTATTCCTTGGGTCTTAGTGTGTGAACAGATTTCCTGTACTTTCTTTGTATTTGACTCCTTGGATGACCATTATAAATAATACTATAAATTATGTGTCCTGCATAAATACAATTGTTTCCCTTGCAACCCCTGACTACAACAATTGACTACAATAAAACTTACATCCAGTCAGCTAAAACAATAGTTTGTTTTTCTCCTCCTATTGCTTCTTTGGCAGGTCTTTCCCATCTTGTTCTTGTGTACTTATTATTTTTCAAATCCAAATTTTGTGCTTTATGGGAATTCTTAAATTTCACCTTATTTCACTCAGGCCATCACTGCCTGTGGATTTTAAAAATTCAGAATCTGTTGCCCAATATATTTGATCTGCTTCAATTTTTCATCACATGCTTTATGCAATAAACAAATTACAAGGAAGTACCAAAGATGGTGCCCTGTAGCAAAGCATTAGATATATGGACCTGTGTGGTGCAGGTTGATCTCAACTTGGTATTTCGTTGGTGCTGACTGTGTACCATCATCTATTAGTTAAAACACCATGTGGTTGTGCCAGGCTGGAAGAGACTTTAGCAAAATACTTACTGAAATACATTCCCACTTGGCCTACCACGTTTCTCTGCTGTAACTTAGTAACATATGAGGAAAAAAAAGGTATCCCTGGCATCCATCAGCTAGGCATGATTAGGAAGGCCTGGAATATTGCCACAAGTAGGTTTTGGTTTCCCACTGTTGGGCCTAACAATCTCACGTAACATCTGACTAGATCATTCTGCATCCATGATGGATCAAGACAGTGTAATCATGTCTGAACACAGACAAAACGTGGATCTTGCCCAAGCTACAAATTTCCAAATGGCCCTCCCTCTGGCTAATGTAGTTAGACTGTCAATTCTTCAACAGTTTTGTCCTTGTTCTAGTCTGTTCTTCCTATAGGTAAGATATATTGAGATACCTAATCAGAGAATTGCCCACATTCTCTGACGGCACCCAAGCTCCCTGAAGCAGTGGACAAGACTATGGCGTGGGTGCTGCAGTGCATACAAAGCCCTGACTGTTGGCATTGTCGCCTCAGCATTGCCCCAGCAGTCACGCATCAGGTAACAGCACACATAGGGACAGTGTTGGCACTTGGCAATAAATAATGGATTTGGGGTTGCAGTTTGGCCACTCAGTCTCCAAAAGTCTCATCAACATTGCCCTAGAGCTTCCTCATCCAGTGAAAGCACAAATCCTATATTACTTTCCTTCTGACACCTTCCTTAGAAACCCCACGGTTTCCCCATAGTGAATGTCATCTTTCACTGCAATGAGTAACAAAACAAACTTATGCAACTACAGGTATGCTTCTGGTGGCCTTGCTTGGAGAGCGTTGACACTGTTGGAAAGGGAGATACATATGTACACACACACACACACACACACACACCCACATTTATGATTTTACCCTGGCTTTGCTGTCAGTGTAGAGTTCATAATCACTGGTCTTGTTAGTATTTTTGGATTTAGAATGGTCTCTAGTTTTCTGAGTAAGAGGTAGAATAAGCGAACCTCTTTCCTCTCCACAGCTGCACCTCTACTGTAGTGTAAAAGCACTTGCGGTGGAAGCAGGAGGGAGAGGACTGTACTCTCCTGACCTATGTTCGTCAGCACAAGACTTCTGCTTGTGCAGCTGCCACCAGATCCAATGATGTGTGAGTAGCACGAGGAAACTGCTTTACTTGTGGTGACTGCGGCATCTGGCTTTGGGAGAGCAACTCTCCCCTAGAGTCATGAGCAAGCCTGGATCATGGGCTGAGGCCAGGGGTGGGACAGAGATAAAAGCCTTCCCCCCTCAGCAGCCCAATGAGAACCAGACTCGGCATTACAAATAATATATTCATGTGTGGCTTGATATATTTATTTAGTTTCAGGGAACATCAGTGTCTGCTTGGCCCTGAATTCTGTTTACACTTTTAAGTCTGTGATTTTTTTTTTTTTGCCATCAGTTTACTAACTCTTATCCCTTAAATTATAACAGACTTTCTCTTACTATTGAATTCAACAAATATTTAGCACCTACCATAGCACTGTAGAGAATATAAACTTTAATCAAATACAACTTTAATTTTAAGTGTATAATCTAGAGAAGATTATCAGTTATGATCGTAACTGTCTCTCTTTCACTGAATATATATTTAAGTAAACACTCATTAAAGGAATTCAAAGAATACTTATTGAGTGCCGTCTATGTGTGAACACTGAACTGTTTTTTTTTGTTTTCTTTTATTGCTTTGTAGTAGTAGAACAAAATAATGAGATTTGTGATGGTAAATTGGTGTATGTGTATATTTTGATATAATCAAAAATATATTTGATTATACCTTAATTGCTTCCATCTCCTTTTTTTCCCTCGTTCACCAAATCTGGCCTGCCTTATCACTAGAAGACTGCCTTGTAGTTTCCTGTCCTTTCTCCTTTGTTTTCATATTTATTTTTAGATTTCTAATACTATATATGAGAAAGCATGTGATTTTTCACTTTCTGAGATTGGCTTGTCTTGCTTAACGTAATGTGAACTGAGCACTTGTACCTGAATATCTCCCTCCTTCTCAGAATGCATCTCTGAGGTGCAGATTGTTATCCTCCGTCTTGATAATGAGATAGCTGTAGTCATGGTGTGACTTGCCAAGATCCCAGAGGTAGGTAAGTATTGGAGCTAGGAGTCAAGCCAGGATTTGTGCCTTCGCAAATACCTGTAATTTGTGCTTTATTATTCTTTTAGTTCCCATTTTTCGTTTTGTTTTGTTTTGATCTCTGAGAACTTCTGTTTCGGGAAAGCTTAAAAAATGCACAGTGCATCCAGGTCTTTTAGAAGGTGTTCGAATTTTTCTGCGGACACGTGAACGCGCAGGCACGCAGCAGTCCCTGGAGCCTACGGCCGTGACTGGACTCCGTTGTTCTATGTATTCTGTACAGTCTTGGGAGGTTATTTTTAATGCAACATGCCAGAGTGGCATGTTGAAAGATCCATAGTAACCAGCTAACAGTAACAGCAGGGCCTGCCAAGTAAAAGTTCCGTAAATCAGTCATAAACAGTTACAAAATCGGGGCCGGCGTCGTGAGCATGAGGGAGTGTCTCTGCAGAAGGCACAATTCAGGCACAGTTTCATGGGATCGCCTAGAAATTCCATGGGAGTAAAGAGCTTTGGTAGCAAATTTTTATGTTTTTAAAGGGGGAAAAGCAGTGAGAAAGAGACTTTCTGTTACTTAATTCTTATGGAAACTTTCTCCCAGGTGGTCAGGTAACTCAAGAGAAGAAGCTAAGGAAAGACTTGGAGTAATGAATGCTTCAGATACAAAGTGTCTTCCTTTCTCCTGTTTTTAATACTTTTGGAATCATTCCCTTTCCACGACTGCAGCTCATGTTCAAGCTTTAATAACGTGGTGTACTGAAAAGCCTTGTTGCTTGGATCTGTCCTCCCTCAAATCTGCCAAATTCACAACAGCAAAAAACCACCGCAGGTGGGATTTCGAACATCTTATCCTTTGAGCGAGAATTTTACAAGAAGCTCCCAAGTGCGACCAAAGGGGATAGAAATTCACAATTTGAAACACCAAGGACTTTCTCCTATTATAAATTTAAAACAAACTTTGAGGAAGAAAGGTGCTCTATTTGGGGTTTGAGAGTTAGAATTATGAGGCCTTGGGAATTGTAAGGACTTGCTTATCAGGCAATAGGCATATTGCCAACAAATGCTAACACACAACATACTACCTTTGCAAAGTTGCCCTTACCGATTTGGCTCTTAACTGCTACAGAGGCCCCAGGGTAGAGAGCAGGCTGCTCATCACCCACAGAGAATTTTATCCCAAGATAAAATGCACTGTGGGCAGGAAATTGGGGGCACTGATGACTTCATGCTCCATATAAGATTTAATCTGTGCTCACAAGAGTGAACTGCCAGGTCTCTCCCCAGCAGTACATGCTTTCCTCACTTGCTGCACAATTGGCTGGCTCTTCTTTTGCTTACTTGTTTACAAATCACGATCTTCTCGGTAAAGGAAGATGTTGGGGTAAGGAAAGATTATGGGGGAAGTTTTAGAACAATGCCTTGTGAAAAGCAATTTTAAATTAGATAAAGTCCCTCTGCATATATAACCCAAGTTATGGGGAAATCTGACATAGCTCTCAATTTTACAGAAAGATTGATATGGGTAAAATGAGGAAGTTAGTAGAGTGAAGTTAGGTGGAAAGCTCTTTCCAGAATGCTTGCCTATGGGTGGGAATTCCACACTTTTGCTTCCCCCAGGAGGAGATTGTTGTTGGACAGAAGGGGGTTAACAGGCTTCTTTTTCTGTTTACTGAAAAAGCTTTTATTTCAGGTACTTTCATACTTTGAGCACTTTCTTTTTTTTCTTTTTAATTGATGAAATACACATAATATTAACCATTTGTAATTGTACAATTCAGTGGCAGTAAATATGCTCACAGTGTTGTATAACCACCAGCCCTTTCTGGAAACTTTACATCATCCCCAGTAGAAACTATACCCACAAAACAGTAACTGCTTGGTCTTCCTTTCCCTAATATCTGGTAAGCTCTTCTACTATGTCTCTTATGAATTTGCATCCTCTAAGTGCCTCATGCACGTGGAATCATTCAACACTTATCTTTTTGTGTCTGACTTATGTTGCTGAGCATGTCCTCACCTTTCCTCCATGTTGTAGCTTGCATGAGAATTTAATTCCTTTTTAAGGCTGAAGAAGATTCTATTTACATAGATGCTACATTGATACATTCAATCATTAATGGATATTTGTGTTGTTTTTGCCTTTTGGCTGCCATAAATAATGATGTCATGAACAATGCTATAGGAGTATCTATTTGAGTCCCTGGTTTTGGTTCCTCCAGGTCTGTACCTAATAGTGGAATTGAGGAATGACGTGGGCATTCTATGTTTAGCTTTTTAAAGACAGTAAATATTATAGAGGCAAACTCATTCAGGATATGAGATTTCTAAACCCAAAGAGGAGTGCCAGTTGTTTTAGGGTAGTGGTTGGGACTCCGATGAGCAAGTGGGTAGAGTAATGGGGACAGAAACCGGTTAGAATAGAGTGGCAGGGGAATGGGAGATGAA
>RJWT010040993.1:0-12413 GCA_004365215.1 Cuniculus paca
TGGCTACTGATTTAAAACAGACCTAACCTGTGTTTCTGGGAAAATGAAACAAAACTTCTATATTTAACAATCCCAGATTGCTATCATCTAAGCTATGTAAGAAAAGGTAAAGGACAGATTCCAGTATCTTGTATCTTATCCTAAACAAGGGGTACGGCTGAATTCCTGCTGACTCCCAAATTAGCTGAACAAAATGAAGACTTCAGAATGAGGAAGAGGGCAACAAGAGAAGAGTAACCTGTTATGTCTGAGAAGAACCAGTACCACTGTCTTCTTCACTTCCAATAAATGTGGCAAACTAAAACCGTCTACACAGACTTTAAGCCCATAGGCTTTGACTTTTATGGTGGGATTCGATGTAAAAAAGTGCCTATAGTTTTGTTTTTTGCAGCAGTGGGGATCTTGAACTCAGGGCCTGCACCTGCTAGGCAAGTATGCACCCACTGGCCACACCTTCTGCCCCCTCATTCTTGAATGAAAGCTTTATGGTGTGTAACCCCAATGTGAAATCAATTCACCTGTCTTACTTTTTTACCTTATTTCTCAATTTGTTCAAAACCCCAGAGTGGAAGAAGGACACTGGTAGCCTTCGCAGAGATCCTAAAATTTAATGAATTGGCTGCTAACATTGAAGAGTAAAAACAAGCAAGTTGAATTAGGAGGAGAAAACCAGTTGGAGTGACTTCTGAAAGGGTCAGGACAGGTGGCTGAGTGCTTTCGGCAGAAGCGAGTGGCAGGGCACTTTGTCCTCTCTGCTTTATAGAGGTCGGCACTGGGCTAACGATGGGCAGATGGCTTTTGCCTGCTACAGTCTGGGAGTGACAGTCTGAGTTTTTGGTCATGTAGAATGATAGCTGTGATTTATGGTGGCTTTGTCCAGAGTTGAGCACCTGTTTCTACAGAGGCAGGGAACTGCACTTGTATGTGACTTCTAGAAACACCTTTTGTGCTACTTGGACCATTCAGCAAAACTGCACGGACCAAGGGAACCTTGGAAAGGTGTGCAGGACACACCAATGTCATCTTTTAAACATTTGTGTCAGCCTAGTAGGTCTTAGCAAGAATAAGAGAAGCCACAAGAAGCAAGCTGGGACAATATACTATACAGACACAGTTTTCCCTGGGCAGAAAACATTCACTAAGGAGAATGGCCTCTAGGTGCAGACTTTTGAGATATTAATGGGCTTTGTTTTTCTTTTTTTTCTGTTTTTATTGTTTCTCAGTGAGACTTTATGCAAATGAGCACTTTGTGTATGAAGAGCACTAAGATGATTCTAACTCCAAATGATCAGAGGCTACAAACCCTATTCAACACTTGCACTGAAGAGCACAGGAACAATGGAGAGCCCAGTCTTGACACTGAGCCGCTTATCTATGGGCTCTGGTCATCTCCAATCACATGACCCTATGTTGGCTTTGGACACTGTAATGACATAGAAGGGAGAAATTTCTCAGCAGACAGATTTCTTAGCTCTACAAGACTCAAAGACCTGGATATTAGGTTTTAAATATAGTATACAAAAAAAGAAAGCAACCTTCTAATGAAACCAGGTTCCTGAACTGCCAATTACTGAAACTTCTGAATTTTACGATGTCTCCCATACAAATCTCAAACAAATATGGCAGATTTGGGAGCAGATTTTTACCTTAGCCCTGGTTCAAGCATAGTGCCAAAAGTGATGGCTTTCTGGCATTTTCTCCCAGTGAAGATTCTAGATGGAGGAGTTCAGATATTTAGAACGTTTTCACAGAGCATGTCTTCTTGGCTACAGCAGGAACAGGACTCCAGGAGCCCTGGCTTTGTTTTCTGCAGTGTTTATTTTTTTGAGACTTTACATTGCTCATTTGTAAGACAAGCAATACTTAGTATTATCTTCGATCAAACCGAACAATAGCAGGTTGAATATTTCTACAGTTTCTGGAACTCTAACCCAAAATATTCCAAGTGTATGTATAAGAATTATACTTTTTAGAAAGGAGACTATAAGAGAAGAGGAAGGGGATAAGGCACAGAAGGGAGGGAGATGTTAGGAAAGGTAATGGGGTGGCTATGATCAAAACATATCACATGCATGTATGAAAACACCACAGTGAAACCCAATATTTTATAAAATTAATATGTACAGTAAAATATATTTAAAACATCATACTTTCAAAAAGCATTTGGGGCACTTTTCTAGATGCAGCCCTTCACTGTATAGAAGTTTATTTATTTTTTTATCATATTATTATTCCCTTTTCCTAGCTTTCTTTTCTTGGACTTTATTTCATAATTTAATGTCAGCTCAAAAATATACTATATTACAGAAAGATTATTGCTAGACAAAAATTAATGTAGCACAGAGTAATTTTACCACCACAACACCTTCTCTTTTTAAAAGAAGGGAACTAAGTTAAATGCTACAATTTTTAACTAAAACATCATTTTTTTTTATAAAGGAAATCTAGGATCTCAAGAGAATTAATTTAGTTTTACAGATTTCTGCTATTAATGTCATTACATCAATATGGGTAAATAGAGCTTCTCAATTAACTGGACAACATGGTTTCTGTCGTTTTCCTGTCAGCATAGAAATACCTGTTACCTCTTTATCTACCATTATTTCCAAGTCATTGGTTGGTAGGCTGTAGGAGAAATATAACAGATATTTTTCTAATGGTAGAACTGTATAGAGCCAATATATTTGTACCTAATTAATCAGAAATGCCCCCAAAAGCACCTGTACTGTAGACCTAGAATGATACGTTTTTCTTATAGGGAAAGGAAACAACATTAACATGATTCTACTCCACTCATTTTAACCAAGATTAATTTTAATTCCAAAATAATTCCAGAGTAGGCAGAAACTAATCATCAGCCAGAAACATCATATTGAATCTCAACTCAGCCAAGATGGAAATATTTAAAGCAAGTATTAAAACACTACCTCTTTAATGATTCAAAATTCTTTGGATGAGGGGGTGCGACACTGAGAATTGAACCCAGGGTCTTTGCACTAAGCTACATCCACAGCCCTTTCTCCATTTTGTATTTTGAGTCAAGGTCTCCCTAAGTTGCTAAATCATCCAGACTGGGCTTAGTCTTGCAATCCTCCTGCTTCAGCTTCCCAGAGATCTGGAATTACAGATGTGCATCATTATGCCAGGCTGGATTGATTCTTGTTGAACAGAAGGTGAATTGTTTTTCTTTTTCTATTTTTTTTAAGAGAATACAGGCAAATGAAATAAAATGGAAGAGTCAATCACAACAAAACAATGAACATGGTACATGACTTAAAAACAAAGTAAAAGGAAATCAGTAATGGCTACCATAATGCCTCCTGTTATCTTCAAAATAACTGCCCATACCATCAGGCATAAATAAAATCAAACAAAATAGAACAGAATAAAACCAGTAAAAAAAAAAAAACAATGAAAGCAATATAGGATTTCAAAACAAGATAATAGTAAAACTACAGTGGTTCCCATAATGTTTCTTACTATCTTCAGAGTAGTTGCCTATACTTTCAGGCATAATACAATCAAACAAAACCAAATAAAATAAAATCAATCAAAACAAAACAATGAAAGCATTACAGGGCTTCAAAACAAGATGATAAGAAATTCACAATGGCTACCATTACATACTTTATCTTTGAAATAGCTGTCCATGCCATCAAGCATAATAAAATCAAACAAAATAAAACAGAATAAAGCCAAAATAAACAGAGTAATGAAAACAACATGGATTTCAAATCTCAAAAGTAGACTAAGTGGCCACTGCCTTCCCTTTTTAGACAGTTCTTCCCCTTTCATTTTCACCATATGTCTTGTGCATTTTGGATCCCACAAGCTCCTTTAGTTTGTTATACTAGGAAGACAACCTGAAATTCACCCATGTGACTCTGAAACATTTCATCTATGAGCATGACCTCAAGTTGTATGCATTTACCTACAAGAGCCTTGAGGTTATCTCCCTTTATAGCTGAGTAGGTTTCCACCACACAAAATGCCATGTCTTTCTTATCCATTCTGCAGTTGATGGGAAAGCTAACCCTACTTTTTTTTCTGGTTCCCTGTCACATAGGGCATTGTTTACTTTCGTTTGACTTTCAGTCTATGAATTTTCTTTCTAGTTAAATGTGTTTCTTGTGAAAAGCATATTGATGGATCCTGTCTCCTGATCCACTCTGCCTATGTTTCTTTCTATTGGTGAATTGAGGCCATTTACATTAATGGTTATGGCCATCTTGCACTGCAATGTCTCTGCCATGCTGTTTTCCTGCCATTGACTCCCTATTTTTCCTCTCCATTCAATTGTCTGCCCCACTTGATGGTCCCCCTCTGCCGCTGTTCCTTTTTCTTTCTCTCTAGAATGTCCTTTAGTATTCTTTGTAGGGTTGGTTTGGTGGCCATGAATTCCTTGAGTTGTTCTTTGTCATGGAAGTATCTTGCTTCTCCATTGATTTTCAAAGAAAGTTTTGCAGGGTACATCAGTCTGGGTTGGAAGTTGTTTTCTTTCAGAACTTGCAATACTCACTCCAGCCTCTTCTTGACTTGATGGTTTGTGTGGAGAAGTCTGCCATGATTCTGTTGGGTTTTCCTTTATAGGTGATCTGTTTCTTTTCTCTAACAGCTTTTAATATTCTGTTCTTGAGTTGAATTTCTGGTACTTGATTATTATATGTCCGGGTGTAGATTTGTTTTGGTTATGGCTAGCTGAAGTTCTATATGCCTCACTTATTTGAATGTCACTTCCCTTTCCCATGTTTGGAAAGGATAAGGTGAATTCTTGAGAAAAAAAAAAAGTAGATTAATGAAGTAACTTGCGTAAGTTTGAACTCAGATAGTGTGGCTCTCAATTACCTTCTTTGAACTTCTGTACTATGTTGAAGTCTGTAAAGATAGAAGACCAGCTGCAACCCGCTGATGTCTCAACAGTGCTTCTGAAAGACTAGCACTGCCCTCTCCTTTCACTCTACCCAATCTGGTCTGAGTGGTCACTGCTTACTATGCTTCCTGGTCACCACTGTCTAGGGTAATGTGTCCTGTCTGGAAAGAAGGCTAGGAATTTATGCACTTGCTCACTTGGTTTCTCATTTGTGTCTCCATATTTGTAATGCAAATGAGAAGTTTCTATAATGGGAAACTTTGCAAAGGCAGGTTTCCTGGGCTTGTTTGGTTTTCTTTGGTGCAGTTTTCACTGTGATGAGCAAACAATAGCCCATACATACTTTTTTTTCTTTTTTATGACAGGGTCTCACTCTGTTTCCCAACTGTCTGCTCTTGAACTCCTAGGCCCATTATCTTGCTGCCTCAACCTCCCAAGTAGCTGAGTCTATAGTTATGTGCCACCATGCCCATATCTATAATTTCCATTAATTTGCACTTGAAAGTATCCTGTTTGCATGCCTAGGTATTATTTTTCATACATTCCTATGCAATAGTAAATGTGTCACATTTACTGGAGAAGTAACAGACTTTAAAGTTCCCCCCTTTTATCCTCTAAATTGTTCTGGAATTGGATGACATAATTCTGTTTCATTTCTTACAAGAATTGCATAACAACTTCCCTAGCCTTTCCAGGTCACCCTCTGATACCTATATAAGAAAGATCAGCACCTCCACACAAGGAAATGCTTTACAGAAATACTCGCTAAATTCTCCTATGCTTCACAAATCTATCCTGAATGTTTTGGGTCAACTCCTTCTGCACTGCTGCTTCAGATTTCTCCAGCAATGGCCCTGGTTGGAGCTCCAGGTTCCTTAGTGTCCCCAAAGAGTAGACACGGATTCCCTCGGAAACATAGAAATGGATTTCCCTCATCTCGAATTCAGAAAATACTACAAAACAATATTTTAGCACACTTTGCCAAGGCTTAAAGAAGACATAAAGGGTTATAATAAAGAAAAGTAAATTACAAACATTGGTGTAAGTTGTTCATTCTAAAACCAAGAGTATCATGGCTTTTCAGAGAGGAATTTCCTGATGGATTTTTTCTTTAGAACTTGACCTGCTGGTATGTTTGCTGAATCCACTTAACCTTCTCTAGACAATATCTCTCTCTCTCTCTCTCTCTCTCTCTCTCTCTCTCACTCTCACTCTCTTCCCCCCTCTCTTTGTGACTCTCTCTTCAGAATCTCACAGTGCTACCCAACTTAGCCTCCAACTAGAGATCCTTCTGCCTCAGCTTCCAGAGTAGCTGGGATTATAGTTGTAACTCACTGCACTAGGTTTCAGGCCATGTTTTCAATCTGTTTTGTCTCACAAATACTATATTCCCAAAGTGCTGGGATTGTGAGCATGAATAACTACACTCAGCTTCAACTTCAGATTTAAAATTATTTCTTGGTGGAGGAAGAAAAATGGCAGAGTGTTGATAAGTAGCAAAATTGAGCCTCTGTGAGATCTGGAATCCAGACAATAGAAAATCACAACTTGACAAAGTGAAAAACAGAAGTAGATCCCTTCAAGACTGGGGCATGAGCTGACAGGAAAGAGCAGAAATTATAGAGAGGTTGGAAAGATGGTCACTAGCATAGAGAAAAGAAGGAAACAATCAGAACTTGTGATTCACAGTGAGATGAACCTGGAACCCCAAAAAGCAAGATAAGTTTCCAGGTCTGGGAGATCCAAGGAGAAATGGTCGCAGTGCCCACAGCCATTGTGAACTCCAAAAACAAAGTGGGAGTTTCCTGAAAAGGGACTCTTTCCACACAGCAGGCAACAGCTAGAAAGAAATTCAAACATGGGTGACTGCCATATCACCAGAAAGTGTTTAATCATGTGCCATTTCAGGAAAGAGCTGATCATTTAAATCTGGGACTCAGAACAAGTTTAAAAAAAAAAAAACTTCCCTTCAGGGCTCCCAGTGTTACCCTCCCACAGTGTCTAGATGAGAGACAGTCACAGGAGACAGCAGTGACAGAAAGCAGGACAGAAAGGATAGCTGGAGAAGTTTAAACTCAGGCTGAGAAGGAAATAAGCCCCAGCCCCTCCAATGATAAGCCAGTCCTGATTTGAGTTGCATTCAAAAATTGCTGGGTCTGAAACTGCCTATTGGCATTGAGTACTTGAACTCTTGCCCTGTTGCCTATATCTAGCATGATCTGAGATCTGATTGCCTCCACTATATACTAACATGATCAAGGCAATGTCTCAGTGAGGACATCATCACAGCCTGGGCTAAACAGAGAGGCTGCTAGAATAGGGCCTGTACCAAAAAAAAAAAAAAAAAAAAAACCTACAGTCCACAAGGCTAGGTGGAAGAAATCATAAATTGCTGGATTCCAAAACTATGGATCCCAGAAGGAAATCACTCATTCAAAAGTACAGAAAAAAATGTTGTTGTTTTTTTTTTATTTTGGGACTCTTTTTTTTCTTTACTTTTTCCTCTTTCTTCTTCAATGATTTATTGGGATCTAGGGAATTTTCCTTTGTATTTTTTTCCTTCTGTTTCTTGCTACTTATTTTTTCTCTTTCTCCTTTCTTTTATCCTTTTAATTTTTTCATTTAATTTTTCTATCTTTTATTCTTCATGCTATTTCTTTTTCTCCCTTTTGTACTTTTTATTTCTCATTAGTTTGTTTTCTGTTACCTTTATCTAATTCCAAAAATATTCTTCTACTCTTTAATAGAATCTTTTGTCTCACAATTCTCTGTTTCCTTTCAACTCTAATTGCTTAATTTTTCAAGGTTTTCTTTTTATACTCTCTCATTTCCAATCCCTTATATCTTTAATAGCATAACCATTAAGCTTTGTTAATCTTTAAATACTTAACTCTATGTTACTACTGTTGAATATCTTTTTGTAAGTGGAGGGTTAGTTGTCACATTTAGTTACACATTTGCTGTATGTCAATATTTGGTTAGTCTTAAGGTCTATACTATAATTATAGATTTATTTTCTAAAGTTAAAGGTGGTAAATTAGTGGCTCCCCAGTATATCGATACCCAGTTTGTCTTGGATGATAGTACCGTTGCTGATTTACTTGATATTTCCAAAGTTGCATAATTGTTGCTATTAATAGATTTTCTGGGTATGCCAATACCTGGATTACCTTTGTGACATTATTCATTCCTGGAGAACTGGGTCCTGGTCCAATTACACTGTATCCTCCTTTCCCAGAGGTGGCTGTATCTTGGAACAGAGGTGAAGGACTGTAGTTAGCTATCTCCTGAGTGCATGGCTGAAAAGTAGACTAACTAGACGGATTTCCATACTATCAACAAAGTCTTTCCATTATGAGCAACCACAAATCTAAGCACAAAATAAAACAAAACAAACAAAAACCAATGGAAACATGAGAAGACAAAGCAAAAAGAATGCCTCCCAAAATTCCCAACTCTCCAAAGCCTATACATGGGGAATCAAGAGTGAGGAAAGCAAAAGCCATGCAGCCATTCAAAAGGATAACAGAGGAGAGTGAAAAACAGATCAATATGGTTCACAGAAGATATACCTAACAGATAACAGATGTGATAAAGAAAATGATCAGGGAGCTTACAGAAGACACAATAAAAAAGTACCTTCAATTTAAAAAAAAAAAAAAAACGCAAAACGTGAATGACTCATTTGGCAAAGAATTAGAGTTCATGAAAAGTTTCCAAATAGAAATCTAGGAAATTAAAAATTATATTGAAAACTTGGGCAGCAGAAATGACTCATGTGAGTACTAAATATCAGATATAGAAGATAGGGATGCTTTCGAACATCAATTACTTAGCCACAGCTTAAAAACAACAAAAGAAAATGAAAAATGGATTCAACAGTTGCTAGATGACACTAAGAGAGAATTAAAAAATCAGAAAACAGCACAAATGCCATGAAAACCTATTTACAGAAAAAATAGCAGAAAACTTTCAAACATAGGAAAAGAATTAAACATAAAAATGAGTGAGGAATGTAGGAGCCCCAAACAGCTTCAACAAAAGAGAATCTCTCCATATCACATCTTAATCAAAATCCCAAAAGTCCAACACAGGAACAGAATCTTAAAAGTTGCTACATAAAAGAAATGAATCACTTTTACAGGTAAACAGATTAGATTTACAGCAGACTTCTCGACACAAACCGAAAAAGCCAGGAGACCTTAGAGTGAAGTGTTTCAAGTCCAAAAAAGATAACAACTTCTGATTAAGACATATATCCCAAAAAACTTTCTTTCAAAAACTGATGGAGAAATAAGGTATCACCATGATAAAGAGTACCTCAAAAAATTCATGACCACCAAGACAGCAATACAAATATTGTCAAGGACATTCTAGGAAGAGACCATGAAGTCAGCAATGCCAAAAAATCTAACAGAATGAACATATCAGTTTGGCTGAGCAGTTAAGAAAAAAGAAAGAAAAAATCAGCAACAATAAAATAATTCTAGGACAAGAAAAACACAGTACTTTCAGTAATACCACTCAGTGTGAGTGGTCTCAATTCCCCAATCAAAAGATATAGATTGAGTTGGACATGGTGACTTGTGTCTATAATCCCAGCAATCAGGAGACTGAGGCAGGAAGATTGTTGCAAAGTCAAGGCCTGTCTGTGAGTTCAGAGCCAGCCTGAACTACATAGCAAGACCTTGTCACAAAACAAAGAAGCAAAAACAACAACAACAAAAGACTCACAGACTTGCAGAACAAATCAAGAACCAAGGTGATATGCAGTACATAAGAAATATAATTAATCCAAAAGATTGAAAATCAAAGACTAAACATCAACTGTCAGAAAACAATATTCCATAAAATAAGAAAACAGAAAAACGTATAGATAGCTTACCTAACTTCAGATAAAGTGAATTTCAAGCCAATACTAGTCAGAAGAGGCAAAGAACAATTCAACAGGAAGAGATAACAATTATAAACATATATGCAACAAACACCAGCACACCCAACTTCATGAAAAAAAAAAAAACAATACTGGACATAAAAAATCAAATAAACACCAATCCAGTTTAATGGGAAACCTCAATATCCCACAGTCAAAAATAGATAAGCTAGACAAAAAAATTAACAAATAAATACCAGAGTTGAAACAAATCTTTCAACAAGTCGACCTAATAGATATCTTCAGAGTACTCCATGCAGTGATATCAGAACACATATTCTTCTCAGCAGCACATGCAACTATCTCTAAATTAGACCTTATGCTTATGGTAGTCTATAAAGCAAGCTTAAGTAAATGCAAAAGAATCACAGTTATCTCATACATACTGTAAGATCACAGTGCAATATAACAAGAAATCAATGGCAAGGGAAACCACAGAAATTATGCAGACACATGGAAATTAAACAATATACTTTTGAATAATCAGTGAATTATGGGAAAAATAAACAGTACCTGAAATTAAGTGATAATTCCAGTACAACATACCAGAACCTGTAGGACATAATGAAAGCAGCTCTAAGAGGGAAGTTTATGGTTATGAATCAGAAAAACAGAATGAGTCCAAATAAGTAATGATGTACCTCAAGGTCCTAGGAAAACAACAACAATTCAAATCCAAAGCTAGTACAAGGGAAGAAGTTGTGAAGATCAGAGCAGAAATTTATGAAATGAAACTTAAAAAATGCAAAGAATTAATAAATTGAAGAGTTGGTTCTTTTAAAGAAACAGACAATGGGGGATTTCTGGGAAGATGGCGGAACAGCGAGCAGCAGAGTAAATGGACTCTCTGAGAGAAACAGTCCAGATGCTGGAATATAGTATCATGGGGAGGACAAGAAGGAAGGAAGTGGGTCCCCTGGACCCAGGAAGAATCTAAAATGTGAGTTGAAGCCCACAGAGAGAGTAAAAAGAAAAATTTAAACAAAGAAGAAGGTGGTAGCTGCTGGCACCTTAGCCTGGAGCCAGACTCACCCTGCGAGAGGAGCTGTTGGAACCTGGGGACACACGGTCACAGTAACATGGCTGCTGGCAACCCCAGAGGTCTCTGCAAAGAGACGCAGCAATGGAAGAGAGTGGAGGATGCAGGGGACTGCACTCGCTGGCGGTGAGTACAGGGGCCTCAGTCCTCCTGCGAGAGAGAGAGATTGGCCAGGAGCCATTCTGGAGTCAGGCAGGATAAGTCTGGAACCAAAACTGCTGCCAGCTTCTTCCAGCAGATCCAGGTTGGGTGCAGACCTGTGGAAATTGCTTAGACTGAGTCCTGCCCCCATGTGTGTTCCAGAGAACATCACATAGGTTCCTCGCCAGCTCAGGTCCACAGGCCCTGGCCAGCTCTGCCCCCACACACACTCCAAGGGCCACTGTGGGCTGGTACCCAGCCCAGTCCAGAGGCATGGGAGGCCCCACTCTTGCACACACTTCACCAGCTATAGGGGAGCCAAACAGTCTCACTTCAGAGAATTTGTAGAGAGTGCAGGAAGTGCCTGGGATCCCACTAACCACATGTCCAGAAAAACCCAGGAATGTGTCAAGACAAAGAAGAAAAAGGCAGTCTCTGGCATCCAACCGAAGCAGCACAAGTCCAGGAGATGTAAACATGGACAAGATTGGGAGTTGCACACATGAAATGTTGGAAGTGATGTCAACTGAAGTAAAGAAACAACTTCATGAGACTATAAAAGAAATTAGAACAGAAATACTATCTCAAGTAAAAGAAGAAATGAAAAACATAATAAAAGAATTACTAAGCACCTCTAAAGAAGACATAGATAAAAAAAATAGAGAAGCATAGGAAAATGAGGGAAACTATGAATGAACAATATGAAAGAGATTTAGAATGCATGAAACAGATTCAAACAGATATCCAGGAAATTAAAAGCTCCACTGAAAGCTGGCAAAAACATTTGAAAGAAACTGAAGATAGACTTTCAAATCTTGAAGACAGGTTTGCAGCTTGTGATCTCAAAAGGAAAGATCTCTTAAAAATAACAAGGAACCAGGAAGTAACAATGCAATGGCTTCAAGACAACTCCAAAAAACATAACTTAAGAATTAAAAATATGAGTGAAAAAGCAGGGGTCAAAAAAATGACATCAGGACTCTATTTATAGAAATAATTTCAGAGAACTTCCCAAGCATGGGAAAAGGAAGTGACATTCAAATAAGTGAGGCATATAGAACTCCAGCTAGGCATTCCAACAATGGGAGCGGCTGCTCTCCGGTAACCAGCTCAGAGGGAAGGCAGAGGCAGGCTCTGCTCAGAGCATGTTCCAATGGACAAAGAGAAATGCTACTTGATGGTAAGGAGCTCAGAGGGAAGGCAGAGGCAGGCTCTGCTCAGAGCACATTCCAACAACGGGAGAGGGTGTTCATCCTGCCCTTTCGCCTGGGGCGGCCCAGCGGCTGCTGCTCTGGACCTGGCTTGAGTTGAGGGCGCGACAGGCGGGTTCCACCTGGCTGTGTGGCTTGGGACTTCACTGGGAGACAAGTGGGAGTTTGTGTCCATCCCCCATCGGCCACAGACGTTTGGGGCATCCCTGGGGTCCTGCC